>PVIA01011063.1:0-47354 GCA_004024845.1 Tonatia bakeri
GGGGGAATGTGGGTGGGAGGGGGTGGGCAGGGTGGAGGGGAGTGAAGGGGGAAAATGGGACAACTGTAATAGCAGAATCAATAAAATAAAGAAAACAATTTTATAAAAATTAAAAAAAGAAAGTAAAGGATAAGAAATTATACATAACGAAAACTTTAATCTCTGGAAAGCAGAAGTAGCAATATTGATACCAAATAAAGTAGACCTTGAGACCGAGAAAGACAGAGAGGGACAATGTGTAATGATAGAAGAGTCTATCTACTAAGAAGACACAGCGACCCCAAAAGGCTATGACCCAAACACTAAGACTGAAAAACACACAAAGCCAACCTGGCAGGGCTGAAAGAAGAGAAAAAACACAATTATAGTTGAGAACTTCAACACTCTACTCAAAGCAACTGATAGAACTTCCAGATAGAAAACCATCAGGGATATAGAAGAACTCAACAACACCATCAAACAAAAGGATTTAATTGACATTTATAAAACACTCTACTCAACAACAGTGGGATTCTCATTATTTTTGAGTGCCCATGGAACCTATACTAAGTAGATGATATCCTTGGATATAAGACAAACCTCAACAAATTAAATTAATTGAAATCATATGAATTTCTCTTCTGACCACAATGGAATTGAACTAAAAATCAATTAACAGAAATATAACAAAAATCTTCATATACTTGGAAACTAAATAACACATTTCTAAATAATCCATTGATTAAAAAGGAAGTCTCAAGGGAAATATTTTAAAAGTATAGGGAAAAGAGTGAAAATGAAAATAAAACATTAAAATTTGTGGCACACCACTGAAGCAGTAGTGATAGGAAAATTTATAGCATTAAATGTATACTTTTAGTCTCAGTTAGTAATCTAAGTTTCCACCTTAAGTATCCAGGAAAAGGAGAGCAGACTAAATTCAAAGAAATAAACAAAAGAAGAAAATGATAAAAAAGAGGAGAAATAAATCACCCTTGCTGGGTGGCTCCGTTGGTTGGAGTGTTGTCCTATACACCAAAAGGTTATGGGTTCAATTCCCAATTGGTTGCATATAGGAGGCAACCAATTGATGTTTTTTCTCTTACACTGATGTCTTTACCTTTCTCTGTGTCTCCCCACTCTTCTCTCTCTCTCAAATCAATAAACATATTAACATATCCTTGGGTGAGATTTTAAATAAATAAACAAAAGGAAAATAAATAAAATTGAAAACAATGATAAAACAAAGGGCCGATTCCTCAAAAAGATTAAGATAATTGACAAATCCCTAGCAATACTAACAAGGAAAAAAAATTTAAATTCCAAAATTTTAAATTTTAGGCTCAGGTAATTTAACTAGAGAATTCTACCAAATACACAAAGAAGAATTAACATTAACATTATATGATCACTTCCAAAAAACAGAAGAGGAGAAAACATTTTTTTATTTATTTCTGAAGCTAGTATTGCTCTGATAAACACAGTACACAAAAAGAAAAGTACAGATCAATATTCTTCAAGAATATAGATGCAAAAATTCTTAGCAAAATAATAGCAGCAACAATTCACCCACACAATAGAATTCTAAACTGTGACCAAGTGAGGTTTTTTCGTAGGGATGCAAGATTAATTAAATATTTAGAATTTAATCAATGTAATTCATGAAATTAACAAGCTAAAAAAAGAGAAAAAATATATGATCATATCAATCAGAGCAGAAACAGCATATAACAAACCTCAATGCCCATTTATGATTTAAAAAAACTCTTGGAGAAATAAGAAAAAGAAATCTTCCTCAGCTAGATAGAGTAACTATAAAAATACCTACAGCTAAATTCTAAATGGTGTATAACTGAATGCTTCCCCGCTAAGATGGGATATAAGGAAAAAATATCTTTCCTAACCACCGCAATTCAGCATAGTGTTGAAAGTTCTAGTCAGTAAATTAAAAAAGAGAAAATGAATACATTTGGAAAAAAGAAATAAAACTGTTGATATTTGTAGATGATATAATTGTCTATGTAGGAAATCCTAATGACTTAAAAAACATCTGAAACTAGTGGCTCCAACAAGACTGTAGAATATAAGATAAACATACAAAAATCTATTATATTTACATATACTACCAATGAACACAGGTAAACCAAAATTTAAAATATAATAATATTTAGGACATATACATGCAAAAAACATAAACTAGATCACCTTCTAACACCATACACAACATAAACTCAAAATGGATGAAAAACAAATATAAAACCTGAAGTCATTAAACTCCTGGAAAAAAACATAGGCAGTAAAATCTCAAACATTTCTTTTAGCAAAATTTTTTCTGACATACCTCCTCAGGCATAGGAAACAAAAGAAAAATAAACAAATGGACTGCATCAAACTAAAAATTCTTGTGCTACAAGGGAAACAATAAAAAAAACAAAAACACAGCCTACTTAACAGAATAAGAAATTTGCCATTTATACATCTATAAGGGGTTAATATTTAAAATTTTGAACTCAGATAATTCAACACCAGAAACAAAAAACCAGTTAGAAAGTGGGCAGAAGACCTGTATGGGCCCAGGTGGGTACTTGAAATATCGGGAAAAGGTGGACCATTTTTTAAAGTATACAATTGTCTAACCACTCTGCTGTACATCTGGAACTAATACAGAAGAATACCAAACATAAAATATAATTGAAAAACAATATATATGTTAACATTTATAATCACTCTTATTTTTTAATTTTTTAAAAGATTTTATTTGTTTATTTTCAGAAAAAGGGAAGAAGAAAGGGTGAGAGAAACATCAATGTGTGGTTGCCTCTCACCAGTCCCCTACTGGGGATCTGGCCCACAACCCAGGCATGTGCCCAGACTGGGAATCGAACCAGCGACCCTTTGGTTCACAGGCCCATGCTCAATCCACTGAACCACTCCAGCCAGGGTTATAACCACTCTTTCAAATAAGAAATACTTAGGTATAAATCTAACAAAACATATATAGAGTTTATATGTTGAAAACTATATAATTTCAATGAGAGTAATCAGTAATATCTAAATAAATGGATGGATATTGGTGTTTGTGAATTGGAAGACTCAACAAAGATGAGTGAATATGCTAAATTTCCCCAAACTGACATAATTTTCATGGAATTTTTATCAAAATCCCAGCCAATGGTGTGGATCAGTAGACTGAGGGCTGGCCTGCAAACTGAAAGGTGGTGAGTTCCATTCCCAGTAAGGGTACATGCCAGGGATGCAGACCAGGTCCCTGGTTGGGGGAGTGCAAAAGGAAACCAATCAATGTATCTCTTGCACATTGATATTTCTCTCCTCTTTCTCCCTCAGTTCCCCTCTCTCTCAAAATAAATAAATAAATAAAATCATTTAAAAAATATACCAACCAAATTTTCTGTATAAATAGCCCTAAGATTATTCTAAAATTTATAAAGAAAGACAAAGGAACTAAAATAGCTAAACCAGTTTTGAAAAACACAAATAAAGTGGGTAGAATCAGTCTAATTTGTATTCAAGACTTATGTAGCTACAGTAATCAAGACAGTGTGGTAATGGCACAAGAATCCAGAAATAGACACACAAATAAGCCAAACTGACTTATGACAAAGGTGCAAAAGCAATTCAATAGATGCAAAATAGCCTTTTCAACATATGGTACTAGAGCAACTGGAAATGCATATTGGGAGAAGACCTCAACCTAAATCACAAATTTAAGTGTAAAATTACAAAATATTTAGAAAAAATAGGAAAAAATCTAGAGCTAAGTAAAGAGTTCTTAGACACAAAAGGAAAGTAGAAAAAAGAAAATTTGGTAAATTAGACTTTGATGAAGTTAAAAACTTTTGCTCTACCAAAGATCTGTGAAAAGGTTGAAAACATAGGCTACAGAGTGAGAAACAATATTTGCAAACCACACATCCAACAAAGGACTATATCTAGAATATATAAAGAACCTCAAAACTCAATAGTAAAAAAAAAAAAATCCAATTGGAAAGTGGGCCAAAGATATGAAGACACGTTTTACCAAAAAGGTGTCCAACCTCATTAGTCTTTAGGAAAATGCAATTGAAACTACTGTGAAATATCACTACACACACATCAAATTGGCAATTTTTAAAAAATGACAACAACAAACGCTGGTGAGGATGTGGAGAAACTTGATCACTTGCACATTTCTAGGCACTCTAGAAAACTCTTTGGCAGTTTCCTGAAAAACTGATCTCATGACCTACCATATGACCCAATGATTGTACTCTGGGGTACTTATTCCAGAGAAATAATGACTTACATTAACATAAAAACTTGTACATGAATGATTATAGCAACCTTATCCATAATAGCCAAAAAGTAGAAATAACCAAGTTGTCCTTCAAAGGATGAATGGTTAAACAATTGTGGTGCATTCATACCATGGAGTATTACTCAGCAATAAAAAGGAACAAATTTATTCCTGCACACAACAACCTCCAGGCATCTCCTAAAAATTATGGTGAGTGTAAAAATACAATCCCAGAACTTACATAGTGCATGATTCCATTAATAGACCATTCTTGAAATGACAAATTTATAGAGATGAAGAACAAATTAGGGGTTGCCAAAAGCTGAGGAAGCAAGGGTGGGAGAGAAGTGGGTATGGCTATACAAAGGAAACACGAAGCATCATTTTGGTGATATAAATGTTCTTTATCTTGATTGTGTCAGTATACATAATTTTGCAAAATTATACCATTGGGGGAAACTGTCTAAACCATATATGTGCTTTCTCTGTACTATTTCATATGACTTTATGTGAACCTACAATCAACACAAAATAAAAATTATAAATAAAAATCATTTGATTTAATTCCACTTATATGAAATATCTGGAACAAGCAAATCTGTAAAAAGTGAAAATAGTTGCCTAGGGTAAGGGAGGATAGGGCATGGGGAAAACTGATAATGGGTATGAGGATTTGGGGGGTGAGTAATGAAAATGTTCTAAAATTAGATCATGGTGTTGGTTACACAACTCTGTAAATACACTAATAACACTCAATTATTCACTTGACTTAGGTGAATTTGTGCTGTTTAATGTATATCACAATAAAACTGTTAAAAGGAAAAAAAGAAAGCTTGAGTGGTTATATTAATGTCAGACAAAGTAGATTTCAGTTCAAAGAATATTACCAGGCATTTTGAAAGGTTATTTCCTAATGAAAAGGGAATCCATTTATCAAAAGGACTTAACAATCTTAAACATTTATGTACTTAATAACAGGACTTCAGATGACATGAAGGAAAAACTGATAGAACTACAATGAGAAATAGGCAAATCCACAATTGTAATCAGATACTAAAAATACTCCTTTCTCAGTAATTGATAAAACAACTAAAAATAAAATTACCAAAGATATAGAATATTTGAACAGCACTATCAAGTAAATTGACCTAATTCATACTGTAAAACACTCCACTCAACCACAGTAAAATGCAAATTTCTTTAAACGCACAAAGAATATTTCATAAGAAAGAACATATTCTGTATAAGCAAACAAATCTCAATAAATGTAAAGAGCCCAAGTCATCATAAAATATGTTTTCTCAATTTGATTGGTTTAAGTTGGAGATTAATCCATGGAAAATCCCCAAATATTTGGAAATGAAATAACACACTTTACAATAACTTCTGAGTCACAAAAAATTAAAAATAAATTAGGAAGTATTTTGAACTGATTAACAATGAAATATAACATAATCAAAACTATAGAAGCCATTAAAGCAGTACTGGCCTGATAGGATTGGGTGAGGAGGCAGGGCTTAAGGAATTGAATGCCTATAATAGAAATGAAGGAAACACAAGAATATCAAATCAAAGACATAAACTTCCACCTTAGAAACAAAGAGTAAATTAAAACCAAAGTGAGTAGTCTAATACTAATAAAGATTAGAAGAGAAATCAATAAAATAGAAAAGAGAAAAATGATAGACAAAATCAATGAAACCAAAAGTTGGTTCTTTGAGAATATCAATAAAGTTGGAGCACTTCTAGCCAGGCTGATCAGTAAAAATAGAACACACAAACTACCAATAAGAATAATAAGACACATGACAACTGTACAGATTCCACACATATAAATGAATAATATCTGCATATTATACACAACTGTGTGATAATAAATCCAACTTAAATAAAATCCATAGACTAAAAATACAAATTACCAACTCTCATTAAAGTAGAAGTAGATAACATGTGTAGGTTTATATTTATTAAAGAAATTGAACTTGAAGTTAAAACATTCTGACAAATAAAACTTCAGGCCCAGATTAAGTTCCTTGGTGAATTCTATCAAAAATTTACAGAAAAATAAAATCAATTCCACTCAGCCTTCTAGGTAACTAACGAGGAGGCAATAGTTTCTAATGCATTCTAGGACAGCATTATCAGTTATCAAAATGATACAAAGATATTACAAGAAAATAATGTTATAAAAATATTATAGACAAAGAGATTCTAAAAAAAATTTTATTAAGTTGAATTCAACAACATGTAATAATAGTAATAATTATGATTAAGTGGGGAATTCAAAGTTGTTTTAACATTCAAAATTTATCAATGTAATTCATCATACAAGCAAATTTTTAAAAAAAAAAACCATATGATCTTCTCAATATATGCAGACAAAATATTTAACAAAGTCTAACATCCATATAGGACAAAAATGCACAATAACTTCCTCAACCTGAAAAATAAGGTTAATGCTACACACACACACTCATTTCTCCCTTAGATATTTGTGCAAGGGAAATGAACATGTATGTCTATATCAAGACTTTTACACAAATGTCCACAACAGCATTATTTGTAATAGCCAAAGATTGGGAACATCTCAAATGTCCATCAACTGCTGAAGAGATAAACAAACTGTAGTGTATCACCTCAATAAATAATACACTAATGAAATGCTATGAGAAGTGAAAAGAGATGAACTATTGATATATACTACAACACAGATGGATCTCAAAATAATTATGCTGTGTGAAAGAAGACAGACAAAAATGAGTGCACACTGTATGCTTCCATTTATGTAATTCTAGAAAATGCAAATGAATCCATAGTGACAGCAGATCTGTGGTTGCCTGGCAATTGGGGGTGGGGGCTCAGGAGAGAAAGATTACAAAGGGGCACAAAGAAACTTTGGGAGATGATGAATATAGTCATTATCTTGAATATATATGTCAAAACTCATCAAATTGTATATTTTAAATATGTTCAGTTATATTTCAACAAAGCTTAAAAAATAAAAGGATCCATAAAGAGGTGCGGGAGTAGTAAGAAAGGTTATTGTTTTGTCTTTGCCCTTTGCCTGATCCTGACTCCTCAGTCAGTCAAGGCCTGGAAAGAACAAAGGCAGATGGAAAGAGAGAAGATGAAAGGACAATTGGGCTTGAGCCAGACCCAAGACCTGAGAGATGATAAAGTCACAGGTAAAAGTCAGCAATATTTATTGAACCCTGTATTAGGGTTCTCCAAAGAAATAGAACCAGAAAAAGAAACAGAGAGAGATTTTAAGGAATTGGCTAATGTGATTATGGAGGCTGAGAATTCCCAAAATCTGCAGTCAGTAAGCTGAAGACCCAAGAGAGTCAATAGTGTAAGATCAAATCTGAGAACAGGGAAAACCAATGTCCCAGCTAAAAAGTCAGGCAGGAAAAGTTTTCTCTTACTCAGCCTTTCTGTTCCATTCAGGTCAAGATTGGAAGAGACCCATCCACATTAAGGAGAGCAATGTGCTTTACACAGTCTACAATTCAATATTAATCTCATTCAGAAACCTCATCCCAGACACATCCAGAATAATTTTGGACTAAATGTTGGGCCATCCCATGGCCCAGTCAAATTGTCAAAAAATTAATTATCACAAATATACCAGGAGCAAACCAAAAACAAAGGTAAACATTCAGTTCTGCCCTTCTGGAGCTTTCGGGCTACAGGGAGACAGACATTAAGAACACTGTTACCAATGCACTGTCATCAACAGAATTCTAGGACAGCCCCCATGATCTCTGCCCACAGGTTCTACACCCTGTATATTCTTCTTTCCCCCTGGAGTGAGGGCAGAATGTGGGTAGAATAGGTGACTTGCTTCCAACCAATAATATAGCAAAGGTGTTGGGCTATTATTCCCTTGATCATGTTATTTCATATGACAAACAAACATGAAGGTCTTTTTTTTCCCCCAGTTGTAATTAAGATCTTAAGTCAATTGATTTTAAATTACTCAACAAAGAAAAGAAAGGAAAAAGAAAAAAAGAGAGAGATTATCCTGGTTAGGCCTTATTTAAACTAATGAAACCCTTAAAAGAGGAACTGGGCCCTTTTTGAGAAGGACACTGTCCTGCTGGCCTTGAAGGAGCAATCAGGCATGTCGTGAATTGTTTACGGAAAGGGGCAGCCTCTAGCAGGGGGGTCCAACCAGAGCCCCATGGGCCATATGCAGCCCAGGATGGCTACAAATGTGGCCCAATACAAAATCATAAATTTACTTAAAACATTATGAGATCTTTTTGTGATTACATGCCATAATGTATTTAATGTGTGGCCCAAGTCAACTGTTCTAGCATGGCCCAGAGACAACAAAAGGTTGGACACCCCTGTTAGGGGCTGATGGCTTCCATCTTACTGCCAGAAGGAACTGAATTCTGCCAACAACCTGTATGAGCTTGAAAGAGGACCCTAAATTCCAGATAAGAATGCAGCCTGGCCAATACCTTGATTTGAGCCTTGTGAGATCCAAGCAGAAGACCCAGTTTAGCCGTGCTGGAACTTCTGACCCTTAGGAGCTTGTGATAATAAATGTGTGATTTTTAAGGTGCTAAAGTTGGGAACATTTGTTATGTGGCAAAGAAAACTAACACGAGTACATTCATACACTTCAGACATATTTTAAAGAAAGGTAAATGAGGCACAGAAAAGTAAAGTGACTTGCCTATGACACAGTGGTAATAACTAGCATTTCCTGAAGATTCACACTGCACCAAGCACCATGCCAAGATCTTAGGTAATTTAAGTGACAAATGCAGTGGAATATATGTAGAAAGAACTATATAATGGCCTGTTAGCCCATCTGATTACAGGTGAGAACTGGAGGATTAAGGAGATAAGAGAGCTGCTAAGGAACACAGAGGAAGAAAAAGGAGGAGTTGAGATTTGGGCCCAGACCCACTAGAAGTTAGAACCTTCCAGTCCTGAGTTTCTAACTTCCTGCCTCTTGCTTTACCAATGAGCTCAAGTACAAAGAAGGGCTGTCATGGTGACCATGGCTTGAACCCACCCTTCATTAATTTAGTTGGAGGACAGTTCCCAGAAATCTTAGTAACTATGTGTTGGGACCTGAACTCACACACCTGAGTATCATGTCCTCATCTCCTACTTCAATGAACAAACAGAATACACAAATCCTCAGGACAAGAATGCAATAATCGTTATGTCTCACAATTGCATAGCACTTAACAGTTTACAAATCACTTTCACAGATCCTGGTCATCAGAACCTCCCATGGCCCCATGCGATGGGCAGGGTGGATACAGAGCTAGAAGATCTGCAGTCACCAAGCTGGAGAATCAAGAGAGCTGATGGTGTAAGTTCAAGACTGAAAACTGGCTTCAGTTCGTCTGCTGGCTATGTCTGGAAGGCATTGTCTAGAGAACTGTGTCCCAGCTTGAAGGCCATCAGGCAGAAGTTCTCCTCTACTCAGGTGAGGATGCACCTTTTTGTTCTATTCAGGTCTTCATCTGACCAGATGGGGCCTACCCACACTAGGGAGGGCAATCTCCTTTATTTGGTGTATTATTCATATGTTAATCTCATTCATTAACACACCCAGAGGAATATTTGACTGAATGTCTAGGTCCCTTATGGCCCAATCAAGTTGTAAAATTAACTATCACACCTGGTGAGGGGACCTTTTACAAAGATGTTGGCAGGGTTGAGGGACACTGACAGGGAATAGTGAAGCACCTCAGGGCTAGAAATAGCAAGGAGCCTTTGCCATTCCTAGGCTAAGGGGACCTGGGAAGGAGCAGTTACCAGAACCTGGATTCAGTGGCTATAGGAGAAAAACATGGGCCTGGAGCAGTAGTTACAGAGGGATATAGACAATCCATAGCCCAGCAGGATGGGAGCAGAGAAATAAATTCCTTAACTTCACTCTCCTCCTGCCCTCCAATCTCCATACTTGTCCCTCCCATCAGACAAGCTGAAGGGAAAGGGAGACTACTGATATAGTTCATGCGAACCAGCCTCCTTGGGTCCAGAACTGGACAGAGAAAGGTGGAGAGCTGCTATGCCATGTCAGCAGGAAATACACAGTGCATCTGTTCTAGCTGAGAACACGAAGGCTCACATTGGTTAATTTCATGAGGATCTATTAGTAAATCCACAACCAAACTAGGTTTTTTGATGTTGAATCCATGATTCTCTCCAATCTTTCTTGTTGACAGGCTTGTTCCTTCTCCATCTAAGGGGGGTTGGGGTAGGGGCAGTGGTATGGGCTTCTTGGGGATACAGAGCCTAGCTAGGTATTGAAGGATCTTCTCCTTAACTGTGAATTCAGTCAGGAGCCCAGGCTTTGCACCTGCTATGCAAGATGGCTCCCTGTTTTCCTAAGATCCTCCACTCTTAAATCTTAACCATCTCACCAACCTCACCTTGTGTCTCTCTTAGTCACTCTAGTCACTTACCTTCTTTCAGTTTCTCAAAGGCAGTTTCTGCCACCTAGCCTTTGATCATGCACTTCCCCATGCCACTTCCCTTCCTCTCTCTTCCTGTAGTTAACTCTAGCCAAGACCCACCCAACATTTATTTCATGATTAAGCTTTTTTAATTATTTATTATTTATTTTATTTTTAACATATTTTATCGATTATGCTATTACAGGTGTCCCATTTTTCTCCCCTTTATTCCCCTCCTCCCTGTGGCCCCCTCCCACCATCATTCCCCCACCTTAGTTCATGTCCATGTATCATACATATAAGTTCTTTGGCTTCTACATTTCCCATACTATTCTTAACATCTCCCTGTCTATTTTATAGCTATTATTTATGCTTCTTATTCCCTGTACCTTTTTCCCCATTCTCCCCATTCCCCACCCCACTGATAACCCTCCATGTGATCTCTGTTTCTGTGAATCTGTTCATGTTCTAGTTGTTTGCTTAGTTTGTTTTTGTTTTTGCTTTTTTAGGTTTGGCTGTTGACAGTACTGAGTTTGTTGTCATTTTACTGTTCGTATTTTTTATCTTCTTTTTCTTAGATAAGTCCCTTTAACATTCCTATAATAAGGGCTTGACGATGTAGAACTTCTTTAACTTGAAATTATCTGGGAAGCACTTTATCTGCCCTTCCATTCTAAATGATAGCTTTGGTGGATAGTCATCTTGGATATAGGTCATTGCCTTTCATGACTTTGAATATTTCTTTCCAGTTCTTTCTTGCCTGCAAGGTTTCTTTTGAGAAATCAGCTGATAGTCTTCTGGGAACCCCTTTGTGAGTCATTGTCACCATTTCTCTTGCTGCTTTTAAGATTCTCTCCTTATATTTACTCTTGAGTAATGTAATTATAATGTGCCTTGGTATGTGCTTCCATGGGTCCAACTTCTTTGGGACTCTGAGCTTCCTTGATTTCCTGGAAGTCTATTTCTTTTGTCAGATAAGGGAAGTTCTCCTTCATTATGTTTTCAAATAGGTTTTCAATTTCTTGCTCTTCTTTTACTTCTCCTGGCACCTCTATGATCCAGATGTTGGAACATTTAATGTTGTCCTGGAGGTTCCTAAGCTCTCCTCATTTTTTTGAATTTTTGTTTCTTCATTCTTTTCTGGTTGAATGTTTCTCTCTTCCTTCTGCTCCAAACTGTTGATTTGAATCCCGGTTTCCTTCCCATCACTGTTGGTTCCCTGTACATTTTTCTTTATTTCACTTTTCATAGACTTCACTTTTTCCTCTATTTTGTGACCATATTCAACCATTTCTGTGAGCATCCTGATTACCACCAGTGTTTTGAACTCTGCATCTGATAAGTTGGCTATCTCATCATTATTTAGTTGTATTTTTTCTGGAGCTTTGATCTGTTCCTTCATTTGGGTCATATTTTTTTGTCTCAGCACACCTGTTACTAGTAAGGGGAGGAACCTTAGGTATTCGCCAGGGCAAGGCAACCCCTGTCTACGCACTGTGGTGCTCTATGTCGGGGAGGGGTCTGATAGAGAACAATGCCACTTGCTTGGCTCTCAGCCAGCCTTCAGTCACTTCCTCCACTACCCACAAGCAAATTGGGCCCTTGTGATGCTGATTTTCAGGTGGGTGGATTTGTATATGCTCTAGGACCCTGTGGGTCTCTCCAATGAACTCTCCTGTGACACTGGGAGTTTCTCCTGCTGCCTCAATCCTCCCAAACTTTTTTTAATCAGAGGTTTTGAGACTTTATTTCCCTGCACTGGGGCCCTGGGTTGTACAGTCTGTCTCACTCCCCAATTTTCCCCCCAGTTTATCTGCACACAAATGTGGGATCACCCATTCAGTCAGTCACTGCCTTGGCCTGTCTGTCAGCCACTACCTTGCCTGCCCTGGTCCTCCAGCCACCACATTTCCATGAGTCCTCTCCTCCCTGGTTGCCCATCTCCACCCCTCCTACTGTTTTGGATGAATGTTTCTTCTTTAACTCCTTGGTTGTCAGACTCCCATACAGTTCAATTTTCTGGCAGTTCTGGTTATTTTTTTTTTTAATTTGTTGTTGTCCTTCTTTTGGTTGTGTGAGGAGGAAAAGTGTATCTACCTATGCCTACATCTTTGCCGGAAGTCCCCAACATTCAAATTCCCTTCCCCTGCTATACTGTCTTATTGCTCCCATCCTTTCCTTTTAAATTCTTATTAAGTATGTAACTATAGATGAACAAGTGCTACCATTTGTTTAGTAATTGTCCCTCCCACTAGCTCTCAAGTTCAACCAGGGCAGGAGCTGTTTTAGTTTTGCCCACCACTGTAAACCCAATGCTTCCTACAGTGCCTGGCATATAGTAAGTGCTTAATAAATATTTGATAAATGAATGAGGGAACTGGTTCTGTGACAGAGCTGGAATCTGAGCCAGGGACAGAGTTATGAGAGGCATGAACCATCAGGGCTGATTCCTACACCCAGTGCTTCCCCTGCAAGAAAGACATCACTTTCCAGTAGAGATTCAGGAGCATCTCTCTGCTTTATTGCAGGGTTATGGGATGCCCAAATTAGATCACTGAAACTTTGTTTTAAAAACAATTAAGTATTCCATCCTCTTGGAAAAATCTTTAGGAGGAGTAAATCTTTTAAGCTCATCAGTCACATACTTCAGGATGAGTTTATTGGACCCTTTGATGCTTTACCAGAAAGCATGAGAGAAAGGGTGCCTGGAAGGAGGTGGAGAAGGACCACCACTAAGGAAAAGTCTAGCCCTGCCTAGACTTACTGAGGGGATTCTGGCTCCAGCCTCAAATTCACTTTCCCAATTGTTGAGCATAAACTGTGTGGCAAACCTGTGCCTGATGCTTTGTAAACATTCCTCCTAATCTTCACAAGCCCCAACGGAGGCAAGTCATGGCCCTATGAAGGTGAAGCGACTTGCCCGAGATGACACAGTATATGAGGGTCAGAACTGGGATTTGAACCTTGAAGAGTCTGCCTCCAAAATGTCATGTTTTCTGTTTTAATTTGACAGTATCTTCCAAAAATCATGAAATAACTTATAAGTCATAAATAAGTCATAAATTTAACTCCCTGAACAAGAAGGACAGGACAGACTCACCAGGTATTTTCATCGAGAGCAGTGCAAGCCACCAGCTGAGAGTCTGATACACCTAACAACAACAACAACAACAGTAAAAAAGCAGTAGTAGCAGCTACATATTAAGCACTATGGCCAGGACCATATTAAATGCTTTACACAGATCCTCTCATTTATTTTCCACCTCAATCCTAGGAGATCAGTGCCTTTATTATCTTAATTTTATAGAGAAGGAATTGAGGTGTAGTGAGGTTGAAACCGCAAAGCTAGTAAGGAGGCAGAGCCGAGAGTTCCAGCTCTGACTCTGCTGCCCCTCTCAATGAGGTCCAGCTCCAGAACTTGCCATGGGGTGCTGCTCTTTCTCTTGGGGGAGCCTTCTTGTAGCTTCCAAGTAGCTGCTCGCCACTTGGGGTGCAGCATGACCCTTCCTCTGTTTCCCTGCACTACCCCATAGCCTAGTGGGCAAACACCCTGCCTCTCCCCAGGCAGGGGACATCCAATTTGCATAACTTAATTAAATTCTGCATTTCCTTTGTGAAGGAGCAGGTCTATGAAGGATACTGAGTACATGGTTTTAAGGCAAATCAACGCAGATGATGAAAGAGCCTATTTTGGTTAAGCAAATTATGAGGAGGCGGGCAATGTCCTCACTCTAATAATTTCCCGTGAATTATTTATATGGAAACTGCAATTACATAGGGCAAAACAGTGTTGTGTGCATAAAGCTCACTTAATTACTCAACCACCTGTTGGGACACAGGGTTCTCCACCAGTCCATGTCCTCCCCTAGCAGGTCCTTCTGAGAGGACAGGGGATTTGGGAACCTGGGGTAGGCAGGGCTGGGAGGAAACTATAGCTGTGAGTTTATCTGAGTCCCCAGGGTGGTTCCTCTGGTCCAGCCTGGAGGTAGACTCTCCATTCCCTAGAGCCTAGGCAAAGCCTGGTCCCTCAGGGCCTCAGGACATCATCCCTGAAAAGGAGAAAAGGAGGTGGGTAGTAAGAAAGGGGGACCAGAGAGGAAGGAAGAAACAAGCCCCACACCCTTCCCAACACACCCTTTAACCAAAGCAAAGGAGATTCCTTTCATCAGGGCCTGGTTGTTTAACTGGAAATGAGTGTTGCCATGGAAACCATACTGTCACAGTATTTCCTACCACTTGTCAGCCAGAGAGGAGGTAGGGAGAGGTGCTGATGTGAAGAGGAGACCCCTGGCTGGGTAGGAAAGGTCAGGGAGGTGGGGGTACATTGTTGGTGATCCATTTATTGGGACACAAGTCACAGAGGCCTGTTCCTAACATAAGGCACCTTGAGTTCCTCTCTAACTTTCCTGGATCACAGGGGTGGGGGTGGGAGTAAACATCTTCTTCAACTCACCCTCCTAGGAGAAAAACATTGTAAATGTCAGAAACGTGATGAAACTGTCAAAAATACATGAAATCAGCTGTATAATAAATGGTGAAATATACGTTCTCCTTTGCTCTGTAACCATAAAAATCATGATATTTCAAGGGAAGGTAAAAACAAAGAAAAACTATGACTGATAAGAGAGGTTGGATGGGAGTCAGTGTTTGTCCCAAGATTGGGAAAAGTTACCCTCCCTTTCTGTCAGCATTTTAATCAAGGTTGGTCCAGGGCCCAGGCCATAGACGCAGGTCTGGTTAAGAGGTGGGCAGACAGTAAAGTTGGTAAAAAATGTGCTAGACTTGAGGTGGAGAAGAGTTATGGAGACCAAGGGCTGCCTATAAATTACCGGTTCTGAGAAGTTGCAGGGTTCTTAATCAATCTATCACTGTCTACTATGTAACCTGGAGAAATAGACAGACAGAAATTTTAGCCAGCCATGAAGTTCAAATACAATGATTGTAACACTCTGATTTAATTCACAATTAATGATAGGCACAGTAAGTGGACAAAATAATTGTATTTGATAGTTTAAAATAATGGTTCATATGTGTGGTTCACTGACAAGATGCCAAATACCACGTTGAGTTTTATATGCATTTATCGTGAATTGTGTCTTACAGACAGAGAAACTGAGGCTGAGCAAGGTAATCAATTCACCCTACCTACAAAGCTAGGGTACACAGCCAACTACACTGCCAGCATTCAAACCCAGACCTTTCTGACTCAAAGCCCTTATTGCCAAAAAAGAGTTTGGAGATCAAAATCCAACTTCTCTGAGAATCAAGCCCCCAGCCCATGTCACTACAGCAGTCTGTCTCCATCCAGTCTAGAACCAGCTGCTTAACAGGGATGAAATGGAGTGTTTTTTTTCTCCTTTAAAGATTTACTATGTAAAAATGTATGAGAATATTAAAGGTAACAATTAACTTTATTGGAAACCTTATATTCTCCAGCCTCATTAGAGCTGCCAACAAGATCTATTATTAGTATTTCTATGCAGATACTGTAATAAAAAGGGTATTTAAAGTGGACAGTTTGGCAATGAAATAAAATAGCTTTTCTCTCTCTTTCTTTTTCTTTTTAAGATATATATGTGTGCATCAGAGATGGTCTGGAAGAAGGCAAAAGCCTCATGGGACCTGAGGACTGACAAGCTCATAAAATGTCCTTGTACCACTACTACAGATTAAGAGATCAGGTAGGTCTCCTGCAGGTCACCAGAGCCCTTCAGCCTATCATTGGGTTTGGCCCCAACATCACATGGAAAAGGTAGATTTCTGCAGATGAAAAACCCTGCCTGTTCCAGCAGAAATGTGCCATACAGTCCAGCTGCTATCTTTGCTCAGTTGTGAGCATCTAAACAAATCTCTTGTAGGATCTTCTGCCTCTTTTATCTCCTTCTCTCACCTCAAAGATGATATAAACTCATGGAATGATCCAATTCACCCATTCCGTTCTCCTCTTCTATTTGCCCCATACCCTTGCCTTGAGTTCTGGAGAGGCAGAAATAAGAGGAGCCTTCCTTCTTGTCTTTTTGTCCTGGCTTGCTTCCCCTTCTAGCTCAAAAGTGTGCCTTGAGCCCCTTTCTCAGCTTAGAAGGCCTCCTGGATGAGGAAAGACTTTCTCCCAGGAGTTCCTGAGGAACAACTGGAGCATGGGGTGCTCAGGCCTTCTCATTCCTGGGTCTGCTTGTTTTGACAACACAGAGAAGTCACTGGCTTTTCTCCGTGCACTAACAAGTCCAGGAAGGCTGAGCCAAGAGAGCTATAGGCATCTGACCCTGGACTCACTGGAAGCACCCCAAACTTGCTGATTGGAAAAGTCTCAGCTCAATTAAAGGCTCAACCCTCCCATGAGGGCCTAGCTATGTGAGCCCTCAGCTCCTGCCCATGCTTGTAATTATTACTTTTTTTTATTAATGCTAATAGTTACCATTTATCTCATTTACTCTTCACAGCAGTCCTGTAAGGTAGTTAACAGTTGCCATCTTCACTTTTTAGTGAGGAAACTGAGGTTCAAATTGCTAATGTAACCCAGCCATCATCACTGTTGCCTTGGACCTCTGCAATAGCCTTCTAACTCCTCCCTACAGCCACTCTTGATCCCTGTGATTTACTCCACATACAGCAACAAGTTATAAACCTGGAAAATATGCTGGCCATCTTTGTGTCCCAGGGCTTTGCACTGGCTGTTCCTGTGGTCTCAACAGAATGTTCTCCCTCCAGATTACCTCTTCATCATTATTCAGGTTTTAACTCACACAGGGCTTACCCAACCACCTTCCAGGCAAGTACCTGTCCATCCTATTCTACACACTAAACCACCACATGTCCTTTACCACCATATGTCTACTATACCACCTCATGCCTAGAATAATACTTGGCACACAGTAGGTGCTCAGTAAATATTTCTTGAGTGAATGTTGGCAAACTTGTCCAAGGGTACATGCTCCAGGGTTGAGGCAGACAGTCAAATTCAGGTCTGTCTGACCCTTAACCACACAGCATATATATGTGTATAGTTTGGTGTTCAGGTGAAAGATGAGTGGGATGGGAGCTGCCCAGGGACACCGTGGAGAGCTCACCAAGAGTCCAAATGATTTTCTTCACAGGACATGACTGGCAGCCCTTGCAGAGAGAAGACCAGGTAAGAACCAATCCACAACCTAGGAAGACGGTGAGCATCAGGAGCAGGGGAAGGAGTAAGAGTTGAGAGTTCAGATCCAGGGCTCTGTTAGATCACATGGTAAGCTGCAGACTGGAGACCAGGGCTGACTGGTGAGCACTGTTTGGCTATTTGAACCCCACTCCAGGTTACCAGGACCAATAATCCCAGATATCAATAACTGACTCTTGTTCCCCCTCCCATGGAGAGACCTAGGAAAGCTACAGAGCAAGCTGTAGGGACATCTCAGGACCAGTACCCATTGCCTGGGTACCTGGTTTCGGGGGTAGACTCCTAGACCCTGGAAGGATCTTCTTACCCCAAAACACCAGTCATCAGAATACCTGGGCTTGCTTGTTGTGTGCCATAGTGCCAGGGAGATTTCATCCCCCACACCCAGGTAATCTAGAGACCAATCGTGCCTTCTGTCTGTGACCCAGGGAAGGTTGTCCTGGCTCTCACTGTTTATTTACACTGAAACAACTGGTGTGCTGGCAATAATCACTGAGCATAGTCCTGAATCATGGGGAGATGGAAAGAAAGCAGTAAGCACAGTGCCTCTTTCGTAGGCCATCTGCAATCCAGCTAGGAGAGAGGACACACCAAAACATACTACTTAATTAGCTAAGAGCACGGGATCCATCAGACCCACAGACTCATGTCCAAATCCTGACTCAGCTACTTACAATGTGAGCAATTGTTTCAAACCATCTAAGCCCTGGTTTTCCATGTGTACACACACATTGTGCCCACATGTCCTGCAGCACTCTTGTGAGAGCAAATAGCAAAGCTCTTTGTGAGGTGTCTGGCACCTGCGTGCTCAGTCAATGGTGGCAGCAGCAGTATTGGTAGTAGTTGTTATAGGAAACAACCCACAGGCCACATATTAAGAGGCACAAATTAATTAATTTCAGGCTAAAGCAGCTCATAAATGCTGAGAAGACCGTAACAGGAAAATGACAGTGAACAATGGTTTGAGGGCAGACTTCTTAGAAGAGGTACAGTTTGAAGCTAAAAGACGACTCAGAGAATATTAGCAATATTATCTCAACAGAGACCTCAGGAATGATTTTCTGAACTTGTACACTTTTTTCCTTGTGGTGCCCAGAGACATGGTAACATTTGTTCTACACACTGGAGCGAACAGCTTCACCTCCTCGCAGCTAGGCGATACCCTGTTTGGGCTGTCCCACTCACTGAGACGTCTCCAGGGCAGAGGAACTGCATCCCCACATACAGGTAACCTGTCAGAGGCTTCTTTGTGCCCGGCACACCTCCTAGGAAATTCGGTTTCAGAACAGGCTCATCAACTGACAGATGAAAAGCAGATACAGGGAGCAACAGTGACTTCAGTAAGGTCACACACTTGGGCCAGAACCAAGGGGAAAGCTAACGTCCCTATATTGTCTGCTTTTGAAAGATGGGAGTACAGCAGGTCAGAAGGTCATGAGAAAAGATCAAGGTGCTTATTTCAGGAAAGAAAGTTAACTCTCATTAATGAAGGAGACCTGACCCAGTCAATGATGAGGATAACTAGTTAGACTGAGCATCCGTAGTATCTCTGGTGGGTGCTAAGTGGTGTACATGCCTTATACCAGCCAGTGCTGATAACTGTGAGATGGTACCATGATGGCCTGTGAGAAGGTGTGATGTGAGCCAACTTTTTGTGCCACCTTCCATGAAAGCTTGGGGAGGTCTGTCTCCAGAAAGCTGGGCGCATCACACTCATGTAGAGGAAGAAGCAGGTGGACTCTGTGGCCTTGGACTCTGCAGTCAGAGCTAGAGGAGATAGCCCCCTGGGAAGGAAATGCAGATCCTGTTGCATTTAACCTGAACAAAGTCCTGTACCCCATTCTCCTCACCTGTTGCCACCACCTGAAACATTCTCTTCCTCATCCTTACCTGCCCACACTCCTGCATACATGAGCTTATTCAAATAGGGCCACCTAGTCTAGAGAGTAATTTCCACCCCACTTCTCTCTCCTATCAGCCTGTTATTTTCCTTCATAACATTTATAAACATCTAGGATTAGGAATTCATTTCCCCCCCACCCAAGGCAAACTCCTTGAATATAGACCGTGTCTTCTCATTCTCCATTGTCCCCTGGGCTGGCACAGTTCTTGGCATATACTAGGTACTTAAGATCTCTTGACTGAATGATTGGATGAGTTGGCCATCCTGAATTTCAGTTCCAACCTTGCTGCTGACCAGCTCTGTGACCTTGAGCAAGGTACTACCTTGGGACCTCAGTTTTTTCTCTGTTAAATGGAGCGGAAAGCCGTTAAAAGCTTTCCTAGCATTCTTCCAGCTCTGCTCCTGCATCAGCCAGAGCCTGAGAAGCTAGTATTTCATCAGAGGCAAGATCTCACCTTCCCCAAGCCCAAAGTGAGGAACCAGTAGGCAAGAGGTTTAAAAAATACTTGCCGTATAGAAGTAGCAGCTCCCATCAGCACAAGCAGCCATCCTGGACACTGGACAAAGCCTAAAATAGAGATAGCTTGGGGGCTGGTGGGCCTTGGGCAGAGCCCTTGAGACTCCAGTGGGTCAGGTGGGGACTGATGTGGGAGCCCCTAGGCCTTAGGCCAGTGCTGTCTGGTGCACAGAGGTAGCCTGCACTTTTGACAGAGCTCAGCACTTCACAGCATACCGGGATTTGGGATAGGCACTGTGGTGCTTATCATCATGAAAAGAAAGCTGTTTAATCTGTTTTTTAAATTTTAAATGACTCCACCTGAGACTAACTGCTCCTGGCCTCTCGCAACTCCCAATCCAGTGCATGCAACACTTCATTCAAATTCTGTTTCTGTGCTGACACTTCCCTGGAGGCCATTGAGAGGATTCCTCAATTTTTATTTCATTTTGGGGCTCCCTTTTTTCATCTCTGCAGTTTCTTGGCTCAAAAGCAGCTTCAGAAGCCAGGCTGAAACATCTCATTCACTGACAGGGATCCTGGGCCCCAAAACCTGGGAACTCCATTTATTTCCTGGCACACACACCATTTTCCCTCCTCCTGCAGCCTGACTATTAGCACTTTATCCTGCTGATGTTTGGGACAGACGTTGATTGTGGGTCTTGAACAGCCACTTTGGCTTGTATGGGTGGTTCCACCCACCACCAAAGTTCCAGAGCTTATGACCTCAAATACAGTTTTGAATTTCCAAAGATCTTCCTTTCTTTTTTCATATTCAATCCCTACAACACCCCTGACAGCAGCCTGCTGGAATTGAAAAGCCAGGGACTAGGGGTTAGAGGCCTAATTTCATTCCCTCCCTACCAGGAGATCAGACAGATTACAGCTTTAGTCCCCACCTCCCTAGAATGAGGAGGTTGGGCCAGATGAATGCTAGGTCTATTTGTTCTTATATTTTAGACAGGCAGAGCAGGCTTTAATAAGTCCATTCTACAGAAGATAAAATGGGGGCTTAAAACACAATTTGCCTGAAATTCCAGAAGGATTGACTTGAAAAATTAAGCCTGGAATTCCCCTCCAGAACCCTATCTTTCAGTTATTTCCTTGGGATCACACGAAGCTAAATAAAGGCTACCACGCTGGAGAGCATAACTATAGAGCCTTTCCATCATACCAGCACTTCCAAACAGTGCTGGTTTGGAAATTGTCTATGTCTGCATTTCTCCCCTTGATTAGACTGATGTCTTCAAGGCAGAGCCTCAGCATGTTCATCTTCTTGCTCCAGTGCCTGGCACTGTGTTTGGTATCACAAGTACTTGGATGTTTAGCAGATAGATTTGTTTGCTGGCAGAAAGCCTTGCACCCAGCTGGGCCCTGGGTCTAAAGGTCATGCTGAGGAATACTGTGATGGGAGTGGGGTCTCTGTGAGCTAGGGTCACGCCACTCCATGGGCGGGGGGGCAATAGAAACCTAGCTGCTGTGATGAAGGTCTCACTAATCCATCTGCACAGGTGAAGCACCTGACTTGCGGGGGAGGGGTAAGATGGGAAGGAATAGACAGCACCCCAAAGGGAAGCCAGCAGAGGGCACCTCCTTCCCCACTGCCACAGATAGTTCCAGCTGGGCAGCTGCCTCGTTAGCACCAGGAGGCAAAACCTGCTAATTACCAAACCCAAACTTGGGATTTGCATTTTTATGAAATGCTCATGCAGGAGGTAAATCTTTTCCCTTTAAAAAAAAATCAAGATGGATAGGGGGAGAAAAGGCTCATAACTGTACATACTAATTCAATCTAATCTTGGTCATTTCAGTATCTATAAGAAAGTGCTTTCATAAAGCTACAAAGCTAACATCCATAACTCTCAAGTTTCTCCAGACAGGATACTTCTGCATTAAGTTTCTCATTTATCTTCGGAGATGGCAAATCATCAATTTATAATGGGATCTAATAAAGCAAGCTCCTGTCACAGTCCCAGCTGCTGGAATGTGCCTCAGATCCAGAGATGCTGCTTTGGGGGCCATGACAGTGTCATCTTCCTAGGGACCCACTGACTAGGTTTGTGTGTGTGTACAGTGCCTGAGGCATCAACATGCAACACAGTAATGGCGTATGTCTGTTTGGGGAAAGGGTCATGGCTGTTGAGGAGGCAATTACCCTACTCCCACCAGCCTGCCCACATACATCTCTTCCTTGAAAAGCAGAGAAGACCAGTGGGGAAGAAGTGGGGCCTGGACCAAAATTCACTCCTTAAGGTGGGTAGAGCTTGCTGTAGAATGACAATATGGGAAGGAACAGAGTTTAGCAGACTGATTCCGGAACTCAGTTGAGCACCAGGGATGATGTCTCACTGTCATAGGGTGGATTCCCTGGGGACCAGCCTCTGAGATGGAGTAAAGCAGCAGGGACTTTATTAAAGATTACCTATGAGATCCACACAAGTGGTAATTACCCTACTCCCACTAGCCTGCCCACATACATCTCTTGTGGTACAGAACGATGGGAAGGAAGCACAGGCAGAAGGAGGAGTCCAGCTTTTATACAGACAAACAGCAGCCTGGGGCTACTCCCCAAGGGGCTCTGGAACCTGGGTTGGCCCTTCAGAACTGCCCCAAATCCAGCTGAGATAGTCAGGCCTTCTTATTCTTGCACCAGTCTGTCACTGGATGTGGGCTAACCTGGAGCAGGGATAACCTGGGCAGGGGGCTTTCTGTAGCTGAAGTCATCTCTGAAGGGGTCAGCAGCTGAAGTCTGTCTGATGATCACTTTCCCAGCAGCTAAGTGAACAAGTCCTTTACTGAAGGTGATCTGGGCACACACGTTACAGGTCTATGACACTTACTGAACAACCTGTGTCTCTCTCCTCCTCACCAAAAAAAACATGGTTTAATTATGCTATACCTATGGCCTATGGTGCCTCAGTCTAATGGGTAGCAGGCAATAAGTCCTGCTAGCTGCCTACTCAGTCATAGGCCCTGGTCTCTCTCTGGCCAGGTGACATACAAAAGACTATTCCAAAGAGGTATTAATTCCTTGGCACACTTAGCTTCCTCAGTGGGCAGCAAAATATACTCAAGGCGGGTACAGAGAAAGCTATCAGGCAAATCAATGCAGGTCCTGGCAGTTGGCAGTTGGCCAGTATGCACCAAAGAGATGAGGGAAGGGGGATATGGGCAGACATCCATAGGGTCTGCTGCACCCCCCTCTTCTTTATCCACAGTGTATGCCCACGCAGCCTCTCCTCAAACTTTTCCAGTGACAGGGAGCTTACTATCTAACATGGCAACACATTATATCATTAGACAGTTCTAGTTGTCAGAAAGTTATTTCTTAGATAAAGCTAAAATCTATTCATTGTTCAGTCTTTGTCCAGTAACTTTTACCAGAGTAAGGTCAGGAATGTTTGTTTATGTTTCACTGTTATATCCTCATCATTAGAAAAATATACCTGGCACATGTTAGCTTCAGTAAATGTTTCTTGAACTGATGAATGCCTATATGCTTGCATGGTCCCTGCCTTCAAGGAGACTTAAACTGAGAACAAGCCCCAGGGGGACTGCTTGGGTAGAGAATTCCAGCCTTTTCCTATTTGTAGTTTGCTTTTCCACTTATTACCTCATTTCCCTATGTGTTGAAGTACATAGCACAGTGCCTAGAACAAAGCTGAGCTAATGTGCTAGTACTTACTTATTCAACAAGCACTACGTGTCAGACATTCTGTCCAGTTGTCCTGGGCTCTGGTCCTCAGAGTATAAAGTGTTAAGTTGGAGGTAGAAGGCAAAAAAAAAAATTACTGGTGATTATGATTTTAGAAAAAGATTCTAGGTGTTTAATCAAGTACAATGAGAAAATGCACAAACACTCACTCTTGCTCACAAATCACCATCCCTTTAACAGAGACAACTCTCCCAATAGAGACACAAAGGCTGCCTCCTTGTCCTAGAAACAAGAGCCTCAGGAAAATCAGCCACTTCAGCTCCCTTGACCACCTCTTTCAGGAAAAGGTAAAGGAAAGGTTTTACTCAGAGCTCCCAGGGCATAATTCCTGGTGCCCATTAGGCCCAGGGACTGGGCTCTCACAACCCCTCCCAGAAGGAGCTGCAGCTCCCTCCACCGTTTGTATTTGCTTTGAAATGTCTCTTTGTGCTGTGTTGAGGGGAGAGGATTAGCTCCCCTTCCTGAAATAAGGCTGGCCAGGAAAAGCAAGCTGGAATCAGCAAGGCGAGTTAAGCTTTCTGCCTGGAGCCAGGGACTTAGCGGTACAGATTACAACAGCAGGTGATGAGCCACGTTAGCCGCTGCTGTGGAGACTGTGAAAATCCTGTTACAGGGCAAAGGCGTTTTAGCTACAGCTCCAAATTTCAAAGAATGATTGAGTTGGAACGTGGCAGGCAGGAGGCAACTGGAGACCAAAGTTATTTGACTTAAACTGAGAACCAGGCCTGAAGGGACTGCTGGGGTAGAGAATTCCAGAGAGGGACTCAGGTATGCCACCCGCTTCCCCATATCCCCTGGGTAGAGCCGCTCTCCCCTGCACACATAGGCCCTCCCTCCCACCACCCCCCTCTTCCCTCCCCTGCCCATCCATAAGCAGAAGGAGCTTCCATCTGCCTAGAATCCAGTCTTCCTCACCAAGCTGTAAGCTCCTGGAGATCAGAGCATGTGGCTTCTTCAACCCTGCAGGGTTCCTGGCACATGTAAGTGCTCAATAAAGTTTGCTGAATGATCGATTGGTTACTGCCTCAGAGCCATATCTTCCTGGCCTTGTTCCGTCTGATATAAAGATCCTCCCTCACTACACACACACACGTGCGCACACATACACACACACTCCAACTGAGCGTGCCTGGAAACACACATCTTTTATGCAGCCATCCCTGGTTCCTTGGCACAGAAGTAGCACCTGGCTAGCAGATCCAAATCTGACTGCAAATGAGACACTTAGGGGAAGAAGAGATTTTAAAAACCAAGCCAGGAGAAAAATAAGTCTTCAGTATTTGCTTTGCTTTATTAGAGAGAAAAGTGATAAAATCACAAGAGTTGGTTTAGAGTGTCTCTAGTCTTTGAGTCCAACACCCCCCACCGACAACTCATTAAGCGCTGTCTTCTATTGGCCCTAATTTCCCTTTAATGGGAAGCAGCTTGATGCAGTAGAATGTATTTGGGCTCAAAGGCCATCAGGGATCTGGATTCAAATCCTAGTTTTTTGAATCACTTAAGCTTTCCTCTAGTAAACTGCCTACCTCATAAACTTTACACTGAGACAATGAATAGAAAGAGATTTCTCAGTAGTGAGTACACGGTAGAAATTAATCAAATAATAATAGTGGCATCACTATTGTTATCGATGTTGGTTCCCTGTGTGCTAGCCCTTATGCCTAAGGAAACCCATTTACAAAGGGTGTTAGGTTTCTTGGTCTGATTTAACCTATACAACAGTCCTAAGCAAGGCAAGTGATTCTTATTCCCCTTTTACAAAGAGGAAACTGGAGCTCACAGAAGTAACTTGCCTAAGGTTGCTTGACCGGGTACTACAAAGGCTGGAACTGGAGCCCAGATATTGAGGTGAGAGCCTGAAGCTGTTCCCATATCAGGGTACCTCCTAGGCAGGAACAACTGATTGTCATTGAAGACCCTGTTAGGGTGGGGACCCATTGTCCACCAGACAAAAAAAGATGAAGGCAAACCTTTCCCTCCCCCCATCTTCCTTCTCTTCCTTCCTTCCTTCTTTCTACCATGCAGTGATTAAATGCTTGACATATGCTCAGCCCTCCAGTAGTGAATCTATTGGATATAAAAGATAGAGATGGTCTGGTCCCTACTAAAAGTAGCTTACAGTCCAGCTGAGGAGATGCAGTGGCTATCCCAGCAAGTAATTTCAGATCACGGCCCTGTTCCCACAAGTGTATGCTGGCACTCCAAGTAAAATGCACATGTGACGTTAAAGAATGAGCATGCAGGGCAAGAAGGAGAAAAGCTCCTAGGCTCAGGAGAGATGACTGGAAGCCACTAGGAGACAAGTTTCCCAGGCAGGAGCTGTGCAAAGACAAAATGGGTTGTACCCTGGGAGGATGGTGAGGTCCCCATCTCCGAAGGTGTTCAGCGAGTATCTGGATGAATAACTCAGGCCCCTCCAGTCCCAAGATTCTCTAGATCAGTCACAGTTTCTGTTAAAGAGCCCATTGTAAGGGAAGATGGGAGATCCGGAAAGGTCATCTTACATTCTCTCCAGAGAAGCCGACTTCCTTGAGCAGGACGCAGATCAACTTCTCCCCAGTTCAGCTTAACATGGCTTCGGGCTTCTCATTTCACATAAGCCTCCTCCCTCCAACTGCTTGTGCCTGGCTCCCCACCCCACCCCCAGCCAAGATTTAGCAGCCGCCTCTCCCTACAAGGGAAAACAAAGGAAAAAGCACGCAAAGACCATCTGAAAATCCCCTTATTTGCTTTACTCTTCTGAGTCACTGGTGATGCAGGTTAGCAACATCCCAGGCAAACAGGAAGGCAGGCTGCACTTCTGCTATGCCCTTTCCAAAGGCTCTGTCCACACCTCCTCCCTAGCAAGACACCCCCACTCTGCTCTCACAAGACAGGGGGAAGTGACTGCACATCCCAAGGCACTTCTCAGTGCCACCAAAGTGAAGGAGCCTCAAGCCTGCTGCTCTGGGATCCTCCATGTCACCTGAAAGGCTTTTATCCATAGGATCCCAGAACTGGGGAAGGATACCCTTAGAAGTCCTCTCCTCCAGCCTCCTTATTTACTGTCTATTGAAGAGGACACAGCACAGCAGCATCAACCACACACGGAGCATCCTGGGCACCTGGGAAGAACTGCTGCTGTTGTTGGAATTCTGGAGAATCTGAGTATTGCCCCTTCACCCTGAGGCCATACAGTTTACAGAGACTGCACTGGCACATGACAGCCCACAATGTAGTAGGGAGAGGAGGCTCTGAAGTACACCAAAGCAGGATTTGAATCCTGACCCTTGCAGTTAGCAGCTGTATGACTCTGAGTTGGTGACACAAACTCCGTGCATCAGCTTTCTTGTGGTTAAGATAGAGATGAGATTTGCACATGGTGAGTTTTCATAAAGTTTTGAGGATATGATACATGTAAAGCCTTTGGCACTTAAGTAGGCAGTCCCCTTTTTTCCCCCTTGGAGGCCACTGGTAGGAGTCAGTAAACAAAGATGGAAGTGAGCTTTCTTATTTTGTTTCTCCAAAGACAGGTCCCAAGATATAGCTCCTATTGGCCCCACCATTGCTTCCTATAATTCACCCCAAAACAGATAGGGATCCAGAGGGGAGAGGCAGGGAAATGGAAGCCAGTCATTTTCCCTAAGACAGATCCAAACCAGCATTGCTAGCCAGCATTGCCCTCTCCAGCCAGAGCAGCCTGATATTTCTGGCCAGGTACCACAGCCATATGCACTGGGGAGAGGGAGGGCAGGGCACACATATGGCAGATGTTCCTTCTGGCCCAGCTGAGGCAAGGGAGCTGGCCGTTCCTCTGTGGAGACAAGCCACCTGATGGCAACCAGATGGAGCACCCAGGCCTCTTCCCAGGAGCAGTCAAATGAGCTGAGCACTCTGAGCTCCATTGTGGAGCTGCCTTTTTCCCTGTAAGACCAGATAAGGAAGACCAGGCTAATTGGAGAATGAGAAAAAGGAAGTGTGACAATTAATTTTATGTGTCAACTTGACTGGGCCATGGGCTGTCAACACGTCATTCTGTGTTTATGTAAGAGTGTTTCTGGATGAGATTAACATTTGAATGGGTTGAATGCATAAAACAGATTGCCCTCCTCAATTGGGTACATCCAATCAGGTGAAGGCCTGAATAAAACAAAAAAAGCTGATCCTCCCAGGAGTAAGAGAGAATTTCTCCTGTTTGACTTCCTTGGCAATGGAATGTGGGCTTTTCCTGCCTTTAGATGCAAACCAAAATATCAATATTTCTTGGATCTTGAGCCCACCAGCCTTTATACTGGAACTATACTGTTGGCTCTTCTGGTTCTCAGGCCTTCATACTCAGGCTAGAACTAAACCATTTGTTTTCCAACTTGCCCACCCACCCTGTACATCTTAGAACTTGTCAGCCTCCATAATTGCATAAGCCAATTTCTATTTTTTCTTTATTTTCATTATTGACACTAATGCAGTTTGTCCCATTTTTCACTTCTTTGGGCCCCTCCTCTCAGCCCCAGCTCTCCCTTCCCTCTGGTTAATACCACTTATGCATATATATATATATATATATATATATATATATACACACACACACACACACATATATATATAAAGCTTTACTAAAAGGAATCATGACAGGATTAGTCAAAGAACAGGCAATTCCTTTTAGTAAAATTCCATATATATGTGCATAAATATATGTATACATAGAAAGCTTATAAACATATAATGAAAGATATATATCTGTGTATGTGTATGTATATGCATGTGTATACACACACATACATATGCATATAAACATCCTATTGGTTCTGTTTCTCTGAACTCTGACTAATACAAGAAGTTTCCTATTCAACATTGGAAAGGATGTTCTAACACCCTGAGCTGCCCAGCTGCAGGAGAGGAGGGAGAGGGGGAGGATGCTCTCAACCCTAGACATACGAAAGCAGAGCCCTAACCAGCCATAATCCACACATCCAGTATGGAGATGAGTTCTCTCCCTTCCAAAGATCCTCCATCTCCTAGTCTATGATTTTAAAACAGAGATAGGGAGGGCATTCTGATGCTGTTGTCCTCAGATGTTGGCCAGATGTGTGTAATCCAAGTGAAAGGAGCCATGTGAAATCCACATCCTTCATAACCTCCCTTCCCTTTATTTCCACACTGCACCCTACTCACACAGATCACATGGCAAGTAAAGTGAGTTCTGACTCCCAATCCTGTGCTGTTCTTGTGCCGTGATCCTGAGAGATATGTGGGAAGGGGAAGGTGGAGAAAAAGCCCCGGAGAGACCTAGGGGTCATCTGGTGCAGCAGCTGAAGTGTGAGTTTGTAGACAGCTGAAGGGAATGAAAAGGAGCCCCAACATCATGCCCCAGGTCTATGATTGAGAACCACAACATGGCTTGCAGGCCTCCTGATAACAGTAGAGGCCTGCCTTCTCTGCCTCCAGAAGGAAATCACGGAAGAATGATAAAGATATAAGGGCAACTTAATTTTAAAAAACAAAATTCTGATCTTTGTGTACTTTAAATAAAGATCTAAAAGAAAATACATTTTTCTCACTTGAAATGTTTTTGAAATAATCTTATTACGAGGAAAATGCGTGGGTAAAAGATTTTCTTCAGGTCTGTGACAAGTTTGGAAGGAAAGAGTCTGACTAATTCCTACTCATCTCTCTTCTCATTCTTTTTCTCCATCTCCTCCACTTCTCCCCACACTCACCATCCCCAAGTCCTCTTCAAATGTGCTCCCCTTACTCTCTGGCTGGCTCTACCCAGGTGCCTCCAATGAGACATGAAATGGCCAGCTAAATGCTGTTGTTCCTGCTTCCTGGTAACTAAGAGACAAGTCATCCTTGGTGGCAGCAGCCCTAGTGAGCAAGCTGATGGCTTGGGAAATGGCAGCTGTGAGTGGAGCTGGCAACTCACAGGGTGGAAGGCAGCTGAGCAGAGCCTGGGGTGTCCAGCCTCAGAACAAGGAGCTGCTGAGGAGACTACTCTAATCCCTTGACCCCAGAAAACGAGGCAGATGGTGTCAAAGAGGGGAACATTATTAAGAAGGCACCAATCTCTTTTGTAACTGAATGATGCAGGGGAGTGTGAGTGTTATGGGTTGGATCATGGCCCTTGAAGTTGATATGTTGAAGTCCTAACCCCCAACACTTCACAATGCATTTGGCAATAAGGTCTTTATAGGGATAATCAAGTTGAAGTAATATCATTACAGTGGGTCCTAACCCAACATGATTCATGCAGTGGAATGAATTGTGTCCCCCAAAATTTATGTGTTTAAGCTTTAACCTCTAATTTGACTATATATAGTTGGAGACAGGGCCTTAGAGGAGATAATAAAGGTAAAATGAGCTCATCAGGGTGAGACCCTAATTCGTTAGCATTGGTGACTTTTTAAGAAGAGGAAGAGACAGACACCAAAGCTCTCCCTCTACCATGTGAGGCCACAGCATGGAGGCTGCCATCTACAAGCCAGGAAGAGGGCTCTCACCAGAAACCAAATCCTGCCAGATCTCGATCTTGAACTTTTCACCCTCCAGAACTGTGAGAAAATAAATTTTTGTTGTTTAATCTATGTAATCTATGGTATTTTGTTATGACAGCCTGAACTGACTAACACAAACAGTGTCCTTACAAAAAAAAGAGAGAAATTTGAACACACAAACACGCAGAGAGGGTAGACAAAGAAGCACAGGGAGAAGATAGTCATCTACAAGCCAAGGAGAGGCTTGGAATAGGCCTTTCCTTCACAGCGTTTGTAGGAACCAGTCCTGATGACACCTTGATCTCAGACTTCCAGCCTCAGAACTGTGAGACAGTACATTTCTTTTGTTTTAGCTGCCCAGCGTATGGTACTTTGTCAAAGTAGCCCTAACAGACTAATATACTGTGCTATATAGGTAAGCCACTGGCCTGAGGCAGGTGGAGTCAGGCTTGCTCTCTATGTAGCCCTCTGCTCTGGAACCTCCCCCAGACTGGAAGGAGAACCAGTTCTCAGCCAAAAGTCCTTCCTTCCTAAAGAGTAAATTCTAGGCCTCTGAAGTTCCAACATTCCATCTCACTTGGGGGATGGACTCCACACAAGACCCTATTTTGCTCAGCAAGAAGGAATCATTTTTAATCAGGCCACAGTGACTCTCTGCGAGAAAAGTCTGCGGAGACAGAGCAGGCCTGATGCCAGTGAGAAGGCTACTTGCCAGAGCCCCATTCCCTGCTTTAATTCCACGGCTCCCGGGGGAGGGCACCTCTGCCCTGCTGGAGGGCAGGAGAAAGATGGGGGTACTTATCAGCAGAAGCAGATGCCCTCCCAGAAGCCTGGCTGTTGCCCGTATCTAGCGGGGGCCTATCCCAGCATGACAGTAAAAGCTGGGTTGGAAAGAACAAGATGCAAAGGTTAGCAAAGGCAAAAGGAAGGAGTAGGACCTCAGAGGGGAAAAGTGGTGTCCTGGTACCACCAGACAAGTTGTCTCCCAGTCCCCTTCATCACCTGCTCCCCCAGCACATGGGGAAGGAGTCCCTGCAAAAAGGAAGGAGTCCTGCTTTTTACCGTTGCAAAAAAATGATGACAGGCAGGGCATGGAGACACGCAGGTGGGCATGAATCTGGTGGGTGTCCAGAGAAAGTTGTCATGCAGACAAGAGACAAAGATGAGAGTGAAACACACACACACACACACACACACACACACACACACACACACACACCCCACAGAGAGCACATCAGTTTACTTCCAGTCTTCTCCAGACTGCACCACCAGCACCTTCAGATTTTTTCATTGCTAAAAATTACCGACAGCATGGCACTCTATAGTCCCAGAATCTGCCCCGCCCCACTGAACTGCTCCTCCAATCAGCTTTGAATGTGGTCAGTGTTCCCTAGAATGAGGAGGGGAATGAGGGAGACATAGTACTTTTGAATTTCCAGATCATAGAATGAAATCCTTAAACCATCAGGTTGATTTTGGATCCTGGTAGACAAGTAAATCTGCAGAGGAGTAGATGTCAGGGCAACTTAACAAACAAATGTGAACCACAAGAGAGCTGCCTTCAAAACAGTTACTTCCCAGAGCAGGCCCTCTTAAGAGAGCTTTGAATTCACAATGATGGGTCCACAAAATAGATCAACATCTCAGGCAGCAGTGGCAGCAGCCTTTGTTTTCGTGAGTCAAATATGTCAAACTCGGTTTCAACAAGTACACTGAAGAATTTAAAGCTGGGCATGGAATTTTCAAGTCACTGTAGGAGGCAGATGAACTTTGGAGTAAACAGACCTGATCTGGATCCTAGCACTTCCTCTTATTAGCTGAGTGGCATGGATTCGTTTGATAAATCTCTGAGCTTGCTTTCTTTATTTGTTAACTAGGGACAAGAGCTTCTATTTCATGGGCTTGATGAATGGATTAAATAAGATCATATAAGTAAAGAGTTGGGTAAATAGTAAATGCTCAATAAATACTCTCATCATTCACCCCAAACCCTCCTTCCTACATAGAGATTCATGGGGAAAGATTGCCCAGGTTGTGCTTGAAAATCTTCAGTGATGGGGATCTTATCAATACACAAAGAGGACTATTCTATTTGTACAGGTCTCAGGATCACAGTGCTGTTTTGCTTATTATAAGAATAAATCAAAATCAGCCTATCTGTGATGCCTCATTGTTTTTTATTCTGCCTCACACACCATCACAAATAATATATATGAAGAGAAGTATTGATTATATCACCTTTACTAACAATTATTATCATCATCTGTACCTTATCCATTTATCCATCCTTTCATCCACTTATTCATTCATTTAAAAGGTAACTAAAGAGCTCCCCCAAGGTACTACAGTGGGAAACGAATCTCCAGCTGGCTAATATCTCAGAGTAGCTTTGTAAACTTTTTTCCTTCCAGGGAAATGCAAAAGGAAGAAAAGACATGAATTCGCTTTGGGAGTGCCTCTGGATGGAGTGAACACCAGGCCCTTGGGCCACCAGGAAGCCTAAAGATTGGTGGGAGAGGAAGCAAGTTGATCTTAACTGCTAGTAGGGCCTGTCTCCCACATATAGGGCAGGAAACTGCTCTTTGACATGACTCAGATCCGTCCTATCTGCAAATTTGTCCCTAAAGCCTCCATAGAAAGTATAATATTACCATAAAAAATCATTATCTCCTCATGTGACTACTTCTGTTTCTTAAAGAAATAGTCTGTGCTTGCAGTAAAAAAGCCTCCTCCTCCCCCCTCCACCTTTACCTGTTATTACTTTGGCTCCCAATAATTACATTAGGTATAGAAAGTGACTTTATGGTGCTAGTAATTATACATGCTTACAAAACAGATGGGTCTGGGGATCTAGAGGGGGAGCATTTATGGACTTGGAAATGAGACATTTTATTGTAGAAAATTGATAGTTATTTCCAGGTTTTATTGCTGTGTTTCACAGGACTGTTCTTAAATCTTGTGGATAACACTTTGCCTCTATTGCCTTTCATGCATTTTATAAGACTTAGCTCATCAGTCCTAGGTATTCTGGGAAATGAATTAACTGTGTGGTGCAGGAGGGGCAGCCGGATATGTGAGGACTGGTCGATGTCATTTGACAAAGGCAGAGTAGTAAACTGGGAATGAAAATCCCACAGACCATCTGAATCAGAAGGAACTTAGAAATCATCTGGTGAAGTAGTCCTCAAAGTGCGCTCCCCAGACCTGCAGTACCAGCATGATCTGGGACCCTATTAAAAGATGCAAACTTTCGCCCTGGCTGGTGTAGCTCAGTGGATTGAGCGCGGGCTGCAAACCAGGCATCGCAGGTTCGATTCCCAGTCAGGGCACATGCCTAGGTTGCAGGCCATGTCCCCCAGCAACCACACATTGATGTTTCTCTCTCTCTCTCTCTCTCTCCCTCTCCCTTCCCTCTCTAAAAATAAATAAATAAAATCTTTAAAAAAAAAAAAGATGCAAATTCTCAGGCCCTACGCAGAAACTCAGAAACTCAGAGTAGTTCCCAGGATAGTTCCCAGGAATTTGCCTTTCGTTTCAGGTGATTCTGATCATTGCTACAGTTTAAGAGTAACTGATCTGGTTAAATCCTTTCCTCTTAAAAATGAGTAAACTAAGTTCCAGAGGGACATGTCACATGGTCTGTCAATGGACAGTTGACTCTAGAACCTCAGTCCACCACAGTAGTTCCCTCTCTAAAACCCCATGTTTCCCCCAAGAACTAGGCACATGATCTAGCTGACTTCCTTCTCAAACTTTGATGTGCATAGAAATCACATGGGAACTTGTTAAAATGTAGATTTGGACTCAGTAGTTCTGGGGTACAGCCCAAGATTCTGCATTTCTAAGTAGGTTCTAGGTGATAAGATGCTGCAGGAGCAGGGTTACTCTTCCAACAAGAATCTGGACTCCACCAGTGTGGGACTTTGGGCAACTCACTTCCCCGTTTCCCCTTTCCCTGGTCTGGGCAACAGGAGCTACAGAGCAGGTGCTTCCTGCCACTTTTGTGAGATGAGTCTGTGCAGTGGTGACTTTATACCCCACTGTTCACCTCTCTACATGCCCTTTGGAGCTTCGATCAGTGGGCTGCCGTCTCTGACCTGTCAACTTCTCACCTCCCTACACTCTCACCCTATACTGAGGAGAGCTGACCTTCTTCCATTTTCTCCAAATTTCCATATGATACATAGATAGTGCAGTCCAGAAAAAAATGAAATATACCTCTCTTTCTTTCAAGGAACTCCTGGGTAAAAAAATCCCAGAACCCTTTTTTTAGTCTTTCTGGTTTCTATTTCTCTTTGCTCATTGGCAGTGAGTTCCACTTGATATCTGACCTAAACCCTCTGACTGCCACAAAAGTCACTTATGTATTCAGTCAACAAATACATTTCAAGTGCTTTTGAAATGCCAGCACTTGAGATAGACAATAGATGATCAATGGGTTTCATCTGTTGTCTTCTTCCCCTCTATCATTTATGGCTTAAAGTGAGTTAGATCCAAAGCTAAAAATCCCCAGAGGATTTTTAGTGAATGTGTCCACTTAGGGAGACACACTTACTGAATTTCTTATCATTTTGTTGGGCTTGCCTCTTCCCCTGTCCAACCAGGTGGATTTGCCTCATCCTCCTAATTGAGAATAACCCCAACACACCCATTCTTCAACTGCCAGCAGGTTCAGCTCTGCCTCTCTCATATCCTATCTGTCTCGGAGTCTCGTTCCCTCCCCACTGGGCCCCTCTCACAGACCAACATTGATAATGAATAAATCTCTTTCAGAGAAGAAAGTGGGCTGGCATGTCTGTGGGGAAGGCCCTACAGACACAGGCAGGATGGATGGCTGGTGGGAGCTGCGCCGCAGGCTCTAATTAACGTATTGTTCTCTGGGCTCCAGCAGGATTATGGATGAGCTCCACAAAGCGGCCCACTTAACCTGAGCATCCTGGTTCCAATCTATTACTTTCTTCCCTGGCTTCTGCCTGCAGTTTGTCCTGGAGTGAAGGGGCTGGGTGTGGGCAGAAAGCCAACACAGCACATGCGCAGCTTCCTTCTCCCTCACTGGTGAGCCTGTTGGAGGCCTGCCCTTGGATCCCCCAAGGGGTAACAAAAACACAACCTGAAGAACCACAGTCTCTGATTTGAGGTCCCATCTATATGGCCTTACAGATAAATCCAGGGAAGTTACCATCCCACCAAGATGTGGGAGATGCCGCATGATCCCTGACTGACAGAAAACAATTAAAGCAATTTTAATGACTCCTAAGCCTAGTCTTTCATTAGCATATCACTGAAAATTCTTGCTATCTTTTGATTATTTTTTTCACATGTAAACAATTGTCTGAGGGCTGTTAATTCAAGGGTGCAAATTGTACAGGAAGAATTGGGTGAAGAAAATAAGAAACATTCCCAGAATCTCAGAAGACTATGGCACCAAGGCACCTCTGAGAGAAGCAGTGCATGAGGGTGCAAATGCGATGATGTTGAGAGTGAGACTCATGTTGGGGAATTAAGTGGCAAGGAGTAAGCTGGCAATGAAGGCAGCACAGCAAAGGTCTTCGGGGAAGGAAAAGGTCAGTATGGCAAGGGCACTCACTATACTTAGGGGAGTCAAGGGTGATCCATCTGAACTTGTAACCCAGAGGCAGAGTATAAAGGAATATAAGGGTTAATTAAGGAGTTTGGACTTTATGGCAGTCGTGAAAGTAGCTGAGCAGAAGAAACACATGATGAAATGTGTGTGTATGGCTAGAGAGGTGACTCTGTCAGGGATGTGCAGGAAGGATTTAAAGAGAAACTATGAGGTGTTGGGGAAGCCACTTAGGAGGCTAGGCAACCTGGTACATATTGAAATGAGGATAGAGGCTACAATCTCCAATTTGCAGGGGAGGGAATGTGTGGTACTGGACCCCAGAGACTTTAAGTGAGATGGCCAAAGTTATACAGTCAACTATGGTTGGGTTTCCATATAAATGTGTCCTGCCTCCTAACCCAGGATGCTTTGCTCAAGATCATATAACCAGCACTCAGTTGCTGCCAGTGTCTCCAGATATACAGTTATCAAGTTAACTAAGCTACAAAGGTCTAGGCCCTCACATTTTTCCAGATGCTTCCCAGAGCAGAAAGGCAGGAAAGACTACTCATGACTGATACCACTGCTTACTCCTTAAGCTTCATCAGAGAAGTGTGCCCTGCAGGATATAGAAAGCTGACTCTCCATGCACCTAACCTCCAATCCCATGTCCAGTGGAAGCTATAGCAGCATGAGAGTAAGAAAGAAGACAAGAGCTAGAAAACCATAGACTGACATTCTCACTCTCCCACAACCTCAGAGAAGCTACTTAATCTCTGAGCTGCAGTGTCATCATTCAGAAGGTAGGGTTATACTACATGCCTTATGGAGTGGTAGTGAGGGTCTAATGTATAATGTACATAATAGAACAGATAGGGAGATATTATTGCCTTTATCATTATACCCTTATAAATGTAAGGACTTCTAGACATGGTACAAGGATCAGGAACAAAGCTCTATTAGTAAAGCTTAATGCTTCAAAGTAAAATGTTGGAAGAGGAAAGCACAAGACTGGATAGATTTAGTCTAAGAACTGATTCCACTACTACTAGCTGTATGATTCTGGGTGTGGTGGTGACTGGCAGGGCTCATCACACCTACATTCTCTTTTTCTTGCTGGACTACATTTTCCATCCTCCTTGTCATTAGCTGTAGCCACGTGTCTATGTTCTAGCCCATGGAATGTGAGCAGAGGTGATGTGTGCTACCTCCAGGCCTGGCTAATAAAATGCATTTCACATATTATCCTCACTTGTTTTCCCCATTGACCTGACAAATCAAGATATTCCAGGTACCTCAAGGACAGCCACAAGAGAGGAGACTGAGTCCCTGAAATACTACATTAAGCAGAGCCTCCCTGCCAGCTCTCACTGAAGACAGAAATATTTGAGAAACTCTTCTTGAGCTAGCCCACTGAGATTTGGGGTCTATTTGTTGTGGCAATTAGCCTAGGCTGACTAATACACTTTTCAAGTTGCTTACTTATCTAAGCCCCATATTCCTCATCTAAAGATAGTCCCACTTATGATATAAGGTGAATGTGATGATAGAGATGACATAATGAAGAAGGAAGCACTTTTGCTTCCTTATATTAGTGCCTCAATGAGGCACTGATATAAGTTATTGGTATTATTGGCACTCAGTAGTTCACCCCTCATGTCGTGTTATACGACATCATGTGATGAGCCCCTCATATAGCACATCCTATGTTCTGACTACTGAGTGAGGACACAGGAACGCATCAGATAATGGACATCAGAATTGCCTGTCTCTAGACTAGATCTCCTAGTCTTTGCCAGAGGACAGAGTCAATTATTTTACCTTCAACCCCCATGCTCCCATTTCCCCTCCCAAAGCACATCCATGCAGAGTATTCTTATCTCCACTGGATAGATCCATGGAAGGTGCCAGACTGGTCCTACTGTGGCCATTGCACTTCCAGACTAAAGTAAGCCAGACATCCATCATCTGCCTTTGCAGCAAAAAGGGCACAAGGGATTGCTGCCCCTGTTTGACGTATTCATTGCAAAAGTCAGTAAGGGTACAGACCATCAAACACTGCCAACACGTTCTCAGGGCAGGAAGTGGGATTTGAGAGTAGACACGGCTCACTGGAAAAGGCAACCATGCAGACGAAAGAGCATGTGCACCTGTATGCATGCTCTGAATGGGAGGGGCTGTCTGAGAGGTGTGCACACCTGTGTCTGTATGTTTTCAGGGCATACATGTGTGTACTTGAGGACTGCATGTGTGTGTCCCCGTGAATGTGTTTGAGGTATATGCACATGTATGTGTTTGTTTCAGGGCTATATGCATGTGCAGAAATTTGGATGTGTTTGAGGTCCTCATGCATATGCATTGTACATATATCTTTGTGTGTGTACATACATGTGGGTCAAGTGATAGTGGTTGAAGAAGAGAGGCAAAGGGCCATTGTTAGTGCCCCCGGCCTCAGGTCTAGCAGATAATTAACTGGAACTACAGAGAATGACACTACTGCTTTGAATATTCTGGGTATCCCCCTCCTAAATGATTTTCCTGAACATGTTAGAATGCAAAATTTTTTCCTTCCGCACCCTGAAGAATCTGTTGATTCATTTGCCCTTTCACGTATTCACTAAATATCTGTTCTATTCCTTCCTGTACCTGGCCCTGGGCTGGGCTCTGGGTGCCAGGACCCTGGGTCTCTCTGCTGGGCTGGTCTTCCCTTTCTAGTCCTGCTTGAGAGAACAACATGTGAGAGAATTTCTCCTGAGAACAAAGGCAGCTGGGAGACCAGTTTGATGGAGAGCAGGAGAGGGAGGAGGTCTGCTGCCCCTTCTGGGCAGGGAGGGGGACAGAGATGGAGGTGGCCAGGCCCAGATTGGGGAGAGCAGCAGGGGAGGCTCTCAATTGTCAGCCCTGTGGGGAGCCTGAGAAGAAGCAGTTCCCAGCATGGTGGGGCTGCCGGATTAGGAACAAGCCCCTGACACAAGGTGTTTGCACAGGTGCGCAAATGGAAGAAATCAGAGCAGATGAAACCATACAAATTTGGGGTAATAAAAAGAGAGGAAAGAGATATGTATGTGGCCTGGGTCTCGGCTCAGAAAGGTCGATTCCAAGAAGATGCTGTCAAACTTTATATTACTTTTCAGAAAGCCAGTGAGCTGAAAAATAACCCTCACCTTTTTTTATATATTATTATTCTTTACTTCAGAGTTTCTTCTCCACATCGTTTTGTGCATCTTGGTTGTTCATTTCTCCCGGGCCTGATATCATTTGGAGATTTGGCCTGGAGCCTGGGGGAAAGACGGCCCTCTTCCTAAGAATGCATTTATTTCAAATCCTCAGTAGCCCTTTCTAACTCCGAGAAGGGGGTGGGGAGGGGACAGGGTGACAGCAGACCCTCTCCTCTAGTTCACAAGCATCTGTGTGTTGTTCACAGGCAGATATGTGTGTGTACATGTATGTGTATTTGAGTGGACCTGGGGGTTTATGAAAGCATGCTCATGTGAATGCATGTGTGTATATGCGTGTGAGTTCATGTGTGGGTCCAGCACCCCCTCCAGGTCGAAGAGACTTGTGAAGCTGGGTTTTTCTGTTTCCGTGAGTCTAAGGTGGCAGTGACTGGCTCCTTCACCATTTGCCAAGTTCAGTGAGGCGCATATGTTGTTTGAACCAGGGTACATATCTGCCCCCAGGAAGAGCCCACTTTAACTTAGAGTGAGCCCCTAGGAAGTGTGGCAGTGTATGCTGGATATTATAGACTAGATCCATTTGCATTTGCTCTTTCCTATACTAAAGACTAGTGGGTGGGTGTGAAAAATGCAAAATGCGGAGACTCTGCCTTGATGCCTGCCATCCATCCCAGCTTCCTGGGCTCCTGGTGAGACCGACACCAAAGGAAGCAACAGGGTAGCAAGAACAAGCACCCTAACCAAACTCCAACTTCTCCTCCACCCCCAGGGCAACCTAGGAAGATTCACCCTGGTCTGAAGAGCAATCTACTGGGTTTCAGGTGGGAGACCACACAGCAAAAGCTGGTGCTCCAGCATTCATCATGCCCCTAGGCCGGCACGTCAAGAAACACGTGCTGCTGTTCAAGACTGCTCTTCTATTGGGCAGGTGGCAGAGTGACTGAGCTCTACTGGAGCCAGAAAATTGGAGGATATAAGTGTATTTTCCTCATTTATCATCAGCACAAACCTTCAGCAAGCCCTACAGGTGCGGACAGAGTGACTCCCCAGGAAAAGCCCAGTAGGCTGTGCATAAGGCATGGCACCCTCAACTACCCCTAACTACCCCTAACTAGACCCTAACTACCCCTGGGACCATGGATCATTAGGACCATTTCACTGCTTGGGAAGATGAGGAAGCTTTGGCTCAGAGAGGCTGAGTTACTTATCCAAGAGCACACAGACAGCAAGCAGAAGACCCAACTTCTGTCTCATCACATAGGAAATAATGTGTAGGGCTTGCTGCTGGACCAGGCAAGATGGGAAAAGACAAATCCCAAAGAGAGTAAAAAGAACTACCTTTAAGCTGGTTCTAACAAATCACAAGCTGACCAGGGCCCAGCCTCAGGAAAAACCAGTGGCGAAACAACAGGACCTGCAGTGAGACTGTGGGGTCACTGGCATGAAGGCCTCAGGAGGGCCCACAAAGCTGCTTTCCAGTTTAACACTGGATCACTGTCATCAATCTGTACATGCTGAGAGATAAGGGTGACAGTGCAGTATAAAGAGAAGATTCTGAGTGACCATGTTCAAGTCACTGGAACTCTCAGCATCTGCAAAATGATTATGCAGATGGATGCCTAACTCCCGGGATCTGTGTGAATTTGCATATGCTGATAGGTGTGGAAATACTTTGCATGTGCCTGGCACATGGCAGGGTTCAGATCGGGTCTATTTCTCTTCTGTTTCAATGGGCCAGGAGGCCTCAAATAGGGCTCAGCTTATGGTCATCTGCCTGCTCAGCCCCTGTGACCCTACATCACTGGAAGATGGGGTGTGGCAGCCTACTCATTCCAGGTGGTCCCCTAATCTATGGCAGGTTCCTGTTTTCCCTCCCTCCCAGCACTGATTCCATTGGGGTATACAGTGGGGTACCTTCTGCTCTCCCTTGTCTCTTTGTTCAGGACCAGAAGCAAATGACTGGCTACAGCAGAGTCTGGTTTGCCCTAGAGAAGATATTAGAGAGAGAACAGCCTAGGAACCCCTCCTTTTCCTGAGCATTCTGGGCCTCTACCTCACCAAACATGAGTTTTCCCTTTGCCGAAAATCCTCAGCATTTGTGAGTAATAATAAATGACATTTTTAAGCCCTTTGCAGTTGAAAAGAATCTTTGTAGTATACCATGATGATAAGGGGTGAGGACTTGGGTGACCAAGGACCTGGCTAGCTCTGCTAGGTTCTGTATAAAGTAGGTGTACCGATATCAACCCAGAGGCACGGTGTGGGATTAAATGAAATAACAGAGTTCACGTAACCCAGAAGCCTAATTAGCCTGAAATGAACATAATAGCTCTCACTGTGTGACCTTGTGCAAATTAATTAAATGCTCTGTATCTCAGTTTCCTTTTCTGTAGATGAGGCTAATAATAGCATCCACCATAGAGTTAAATGAGTTAATGTAATAACATACTTAGAACAGTACCTGCTATGTGATTAGTGCTCAATGAATTATAATTCTTACTAGGCTTATTGTGTTATTACAACTACCCTTTGAAATATGGAGTATTAGTCTACTTCACGAATGAGGAAACTGAAGTCAGAGGAGCTTAGTCATTGTCCCAAGACTTGAACTCTAGACTTTCTGATGCCAGGTCAGTTTTCCTTGCACTCCTCTGTCCCCAGTGGCTTTGGCAGCTTTTCATTTATGAGGACAACTGTCCACTAGGACTCTGGCAGCTCCCATTTTCCCTCTCAGCCCAACCTAAGATATCCTCTTTTTCCCACCTTCTGACAGAGCCGCCACCATCCAGGTGGTTGGGTCAGGCTTTCCCTAGGGAAACAGGGACATATACTTTCTCCTCAGGCAAGGGAGCAGCCTCAGTCTGTCTTAGGATAGTTTGTGCTGCCAGGTTTCCCAGAAATTCTGATATCACAATGTTCCTCTGATCTCAGTGCTTTGCCTGATTTAGAGGCTATGGAGTCACAGCTCTGTGTATGTGTGTGCTGAGTTTGGGGGTGGGGAGGTGGGGAAGTGGAGGGCTCTTCTTCCAAAACCACCTCCAGGCACTCAGCTGCAACCAGAGCTACAGCAACAGTCTGAAAGATGCCTTTCAAAGGTGCCTACTGATGGGGCTTAGGGACCCTGCCCCAAGCTGCCTGCACATGCACCCCAAAATGCATACATTCATACACACAGACATTCACAGAGGAAATGATCAAGCACAAAGAATCCTCATGTGCTACTTTATATGGCAAATAATTGAGCCATACCCTTGTGGTCTCAGTGAGGAGTTTCATCCATATTCATGCCTTGTGTTTCCTGTGGAAACGAACACAGCAGACATTCCAGCACAACAGAGGGAGCAAGAAATCTTGAGCACTAATTCAGTCTCTCCACTCCCCACTCTGGCTCCAGCTCCCAGGACAGCAGATTTAGATAGTGTCTAAACAGCCAGGAGGCAGTGTGCTCTGCTATGGAGACTGTCCTTCCTTCTCTGTCCTGCTCTCTGTTTCCCTGTCCTCCCCCTCTAACACTGCCAAAGTTAATGTCTGTATGCGAAGTTACACTTTCCTTGTCTAGTTATTGGTGGGGGCAGGAGGGGTGTGGGTGTTGAAAGCTGATTTGGAGAGTGCATGTCTATGAATACCAAGCATGTTAATAGGTTAAAGTAAATCTAAAGTAACATTTGAAAGCAGAGAGATGAAAGCAGATCACAGGCCAAAGATCAAACAATCTAGAGCCACTTCTAAGCCTTTTACAGCTGGAGATTATTAGCATTTGAAAGTGAAGAGCATTAGAGGGAAAGAGGAGAAAAAATGTTGGAAGGAATTTTTGTTGTGGAGATAAAAACTGAAATAAATGACAGTGGAAAAGGAGAACTAGAAAGAGGCTGACTTATTTTAAAAACCACCTTAAGACAGTGAAGGGATGGGGATACCTCTGGTTGTATTTTTAATTCATCAGCCAGCATTGAAGCTCAATGCTGAGGTCTGCAGTTCTCCTTGGCCTTTCCCTTTCCTACACCCGCTTCCTGGCCTTCTAGGGTAAGAGAGACATTTCCAGTTCTCATTGGCTTCCCTTCCCTCCAGCTGTGAGACAAATCCTGCCCTGGGAGGGGACCATGATAGGGGCAAGTGGGATAGGTACCTCAGGACCCCCAGCCCACACTCCTCTAGAGGGTGTCCAGCCAGTCATTACAATGCTAGAAAGTTTGAGTTGTGGAATCAAGAGTCTATCCACCTGCTACTATTTTTTTCTGCCATCACAGGCATGCTCTTCTCCCAGCCATTACTGATTACCCCCTCATCCAATCCAGCGGGCTTCTTTCCCAGAGAAGACTGAGGACCAGCCCCCACCACACCCAGTGTAGAAGACATACTAAGTAACAGAAAAATGTTACATTCTCCATACTTTTATTTGAGTCAGTATCTATTTTCTGAGAACCTAGTATGAGTTAGGCACTCTGCTAGGTGCTGGGAAAACAGTTTTGACCAAACAGGTGAATCCCTAACATGGGGCTCTTACAATCTAATGTGGGGCAGATATTAAATAAATAAATTTCAGGCTAAACATGATAGATTGATCATAATTGTTTATCACTTTTTCCTCCTGAAATCACACTAAAGTGAGACTCAAGTCACTAAAATCCAACCAGGAAAAAGAAAGTGGAAGAGATGACAACAGCACAGGATAAATTTCATTAAATTTTTGGAATGTGAAAAGCAAATGGAAGAGTGACTCAACAAAATGGAGAAAACTTAAATGGCCTAGCCCATAGAGGAAGGTATCCACGAAAAAGGAGACGTGGTTAGTTGGGAGCTCCCAGAAGACCTGAGGATCAGGGGTGCCCAGCATGGCAGAAGGTAGGACGAGGTATGGAACTAAAGCATGGGCATAGTTAGACCATTGAAGTCTCTGACCTAGCCTGTGCAGTCAGCCAAGTGCCCTTCTTCCAAACTAGCAAAGGAAAGAGCAGTTAAGAAGGAAGCCACCCTCTGAAGAAATTCAGCCAGAAAGTGCTGGTCTCAGGGACAAATGCTCCAACAGATGTGGTGCAAGCAGTAGCAGAGAAGAGGGAAATTAGGTTAAATTCTGCACACTGAAGAGGGAGATCATTAGCCTCCTTCCCCAGCTGAGCTTTCATGATGGTAACAGCCAGCATATCACTCAACTCTCTTCTTCACCCCAACTGTGGACTAGAGGCAGAAGAATTCTTCTCTGGGAAAGCCAAATGCCTTGAGGGGGTAAGGGCAAGACTGAATTTTACTTGTCTTCCAAAGAGAAACGCAGCTCCCTGTCTATTCACATGGCAGTGGAGCCCACCAGCCAACAAGACCCACCCATGCTCACAGAACTGCCACTCTTAAGTGGATAACTAAGGATCATCAGGGGGGTTTGGAAGATGGCGGCCTTGTAGGAGGAATGGTGATCCCCTTCTCCAGTGCTCAGGGGAGAATTTGGCTGATCTGAGGAGAAACAGAGCAGGAGACCACCGATATAGCAACATTTATGAAAATAGGGCATCAGAAGTTGTCCAGACATTGAATAAACAGAGGGTAGGAGGACGTCTTTGGGAACATAAGGGACCTGTGATAGGCGCTGAGAGCAGGCCGGCCCCGTCCCCAGACAAGGTTTGGGGAGCAGAAGCGCAGGAGTTGTGGGCACCCGCGAACTTTCCGAGGAACAGTGAGTACCCAGTCTGCCGCACCAAGGGAGGCCTTGCCATGGGGGTGGAGGCCTTGCTGTGGGCGCCCGCGCCCCCAACCAGGGGAGTGTGTGGTTTTGGGGAAGACTGAGACCCCACGGCTGGGAACAGGGAAGGGCTTCTGGAGCTGGGGTGATTTGGAGCGGGCTCGTGCCCTGCCGGGATACCTGACTCTCTCCGTGGGGGAACCCAGAAAAGACACCGTGCTTCCCCAGGGGTCCTGGGACCCGCTGCATGGTGGAGGCAAAGGGAAGTGCGTGACCCCTCCCAAACCCCAGAGAGTCCATCGCAAAACCGGAGGAGAGACAGTGCTTCCCGAGAACGAACGTAGAGCCCACGAGCGAGCGGAAGTACAGGACTCCTCCCAGTCCCAGTCCAGGCACCGTGACTCTGGAAGAGAGCCGGGTGCTTCACTGAGGGTAGAGCCTGTGGTGGCGAAGCTGGGGGAGGGACGCAACCCCTGCCATCTCCGCAGCTTGTGCCCTGAGCCCAGACTGAGGCAGCAATCCTTTCTGGGAAAAGCTGGTGACCTGCCCTGAGTCTGACTGAGTTCTGTCTTAGAAGGGTGAAAAGCAGTCTAACCGCTCCTCAGCCTGCTTGAGCTAGCAGGAGCAGAAAGTCTGGTTTGGCCAGTCAGAAACCAACCAGAGGTTTTTTTTTTTTTTTTTGCTTTTGTTGTTTTTTGTTGTTGTTGTTTCTTTGTTTATTTTTTCTTTTTCTCTGTGTGAGTGTGTGTTTTCTTCTTCTTTTTTCTTTTTTTCTTTCTTTATTTCTTTTTCTTTTCTCCCATTATCCTGCTGTTGTTGTTTGATTGTTTGATTTTATCTTGTTTTTGTTTATTAAGCAACTTTTCATTTTTTTAAACTCATTATTTTTATATCTCTCAATTCCTTATGATTCTCTTCCGTCCATCTTAGTACTATTACTTCCGCTCCAAATCTATCTCTCCTGCAATACATCTTCTGTTTTTGTTGTTGTTGTTTGTTTGTTTTTGTCTGTTTTTGCCTGCAAATTTATATTATCTTTTTCTCTCTTTTCTGACATTTTTTTTATTTCCATAGTATTTTTTTTTCTTTCTGCATAATCTTCTTTGCTTGGCTAGTTATACTGTCATTTCATAGGTTCCCCCATTATCTCATTCACAGTGTGTGGATAATTTACTGTCCCTCACTTGGGTCCCATTGGTACACCACTCAAGATTCTATGCTCCTTATTCTTGTTGTCTAGATCTGATAGAATCTGCCGCAAGATTGTTGCTTCAATGTTACTGTAAATAAGACTTATTCCATACACTTGTAAATACAACTTAACACCCCTCACAGATCTTGGCTCACTTTGCAATTTCCTAAACACTACTAATGTAGGGGTTATCTCCATTCTTTTACACACTACTCCTATTTACTATTCTTTATTCCCACCTTACCTCAGAATCTGATGTCCCGCAGCCTCACAGCTTTCTAGATCCAACTAACAACACTTTCCTCCCCACTAAGAGTCTTCCCTTCTGTGTATACTTTTTAAAATGTGGATAGTGGGGTGGAAGATCACGATTTACACTATATATAGCTAAAGGATCTCCCATCTCTTCTCTACTGGCTGCTACTGTAAATACCATAGAATACTGGTTCGCTGTCTTAACCCATTTTGCCTTACTCCTCCAACTGACCACAAAAAAGAGTAGGGGGAAGCTGTGAACACCAGGATGCCCAAAAGAGACTACACCACTGAATCTCACAGGTATTCTAGCACAGAAGTTCACGCCATAAACACAAGGAACCAGAACAGATCAAGTTAAAAAACAGAGGTTAACAAGAAGAGTATCAGGAACAATGAGAAGACAAAGAAACAATCCGCAAATGAAGGGAAAGGAGGAAGCCTCAGAAGGAATGCTGAATGAAATAGAGGCAACTCAACTATCAGATATTGAGTTCAAAACAATGATTATCAGGAAGTTCAACGAGCTCACAATGAGCTTCCAGAAACTACAGGGAAGCTACACTGAGCTCACTGCAAACTATATCAACGTGAAAAAGGAAATAGAAACTATCAACAAAGGCCAAGAGGCAATGAAGAATACAATTTCTGAACTGAAGAACACAGTAGAAGGAATAAAAAGCAGGATTGATGAAGCAGAAGATCGGATCAGCGAATTGGAGGACAAAGTAGAAAAAAACATCCAGAAGGAACAAGAAAAGGAAAAGAGGCTCAGAAAAAATGAAGAGGGATTAAGAGAAATGCAAGACAATATGAAACGTAATAATATCCGTATAATAGGGATACCAGAGGGAGAAGAAGATGAGCAAGGGATAGAAAACCTACTTGAAAAAGTAATGAAGGAAAACTTCCCCAATTTGATGAGAGAAAAAGTCACACAAATCCAGGAAACACAAAGAGTTCCAATCAAGAGGAACCCAAAGAGGCCCACCTCAAGACACATCATAATTAAAATGGCAAAATTTCAAGACAAAGAGAGAATATTAAAGG
>PVIA01011064.1:0-47328 GCA_004024845.1 Tonatia bakeri
TATTACCTCTTCTAGGTTCCTCTTATCGGTGGATTCATACAATATTTGTTCTTTTGGGCCTGGCTTCTTTCATGGAGCATAACGCTTTCAAGATTCATCCATGCTGTAGCATGTATCAGAATTTCATTCCTCTTTATGGCTTAAAAATATTCCATTATATGGATATACCCCTTTTGCCTATCCATTCATCATTAATGGACACTCGGGTTAATTCCATCTTTTGGCTGTTGGGAAACGCAACACTGCGAACATTGCTGCAAAGTGATCTGTTTGAGCTCCGCTTCATTTCCTTTGGGTAGACACGCATGCACATCTTAAAGTGTATTTTTCAATTTAAAAATTTCCAACCCTTTAAAAAAACTTATATGTTTTTCTTTTAACTCAACATGTCAATCCTTGATGTCAACTGGAGCATTTAGACCATTTACAGTTAATGGAATTATTGATACATTTTGCTTTATATACATCCTCTAATTTTTACACACATACATATTTATATATATGTTGTTATATATAATATAACATATTTGTCCTGCCCATTCTGTCAAGTTTCCCCCTATTCTTCATTACTTTCCTCTGGATTGGTTATCATTTGTTGGACGTATATTAGACCCTCTCACTGCTTGTCTCTTTTATCTTATATTTTCCATCTCCTTGTTTCCTTTGATTGTATCTGTAGTGATTACTGCTGTTTTATCTTCTACTAATTCTCTCCTAAACTGTGTCTAACCTGCTGTCAGACCTATTCATTGAGTTTTAATATCTTGTATTTTTAAATATGGCATATTTGTTTTACTTAGTTGCTTTTCAAATCTACTAGGCTACATGATATATGTGGGTTGGGCCTCTTTCTTTATGTTTCTTAGACAAACAGACCAAACTGCAGTTTAGAACAATATTCTATAAAGGGTTTGAGAATATTGGAATGAAAATTTCAAATGAGGAATTATTTATACCTGTTTCTAGGTGTGGCCACCTGCAGAACCCTCAGGTTACCTTCAGGAGCTCACCAGCGAAGGAGGCTTGACTTGGGGTGGTGAGCACACAGTGCAACATACAGATGATGTGTCAGAGAATTGGACACCTGAAACCTCTATAATTGTATTAACCAGTGTTGCCCCAATCAGTTCAATGAGGGTCACTAGTAAATTCATCTCTGCTTTATTCCCAGTCAACATGCACCTCAAAGAGACAATGTTATTGTCATCACAATGCAAGTGCCCACCAGTACATCTGTCTTGTCTGGAATCTGGGTCTTGATAATTACAGGCTCTGAGAGAAAGGAAGTTACCCTGATTCCATGCCGATAACCATTTTCTGCTAGATTTACTTTTTCCTAAGAGGCACTTTGCTAAACTCTTTATGTAAATTATCTCATTTAATTTTCACAACAAACCCATGAGGTTATTATGTTATCTCCTTTTGCCAGTTGAAGAAATAGATGCTCAGAGAGTTTAAGCCAGTTGCCATGGTAATATGGCTAGTGAGTGATGGGAGAATCTTGAACACTGCTCTTTCTGATGTCCACACCTAAACACTTTCCTTTCTCTACCTTCTACAGGATCTTTAGTCGCCCTGAGGTTTTACAGTCCAGATTAGGCTGATTACATACCTGAACTGGAGACAATAAGAACATCAGTGGTGCCCGAGCTTGGGGAGAGGAGCTATGATAGGTGGAGCACAGAAGATTTTTAGGGCAGTGAAACTATGGTGTATGATACTGTAATGATGGATGCATGACATACATTTGCCCATCTCCATAGAATGAATAACTCCAAGAGAGAATCATAATGCAAATTTTGGATTTTGGGGCCAGATGAAGTACTCATAGGACAGATAGATTCAGCACCCAGGTGCTGAACTCTTTCTCAGTACAGAGCAGGCAGCTCCTCTTCAGCATAGCCTAGATGAGAAATACTCCTTGATATATTGTACTATGGTCCCAGGGCCACTTGGGATGCAGAGAAGAGGGATCTCAAGCTGCTGGAAACTTCTAATCCCTGCCCTACATGTTCTCTGTAGTTGCCTCTTTAGAGAGCCAGGTTCCAGCTTTCATCTCTCACTACTTGCATGCAGTTGATATCTGAGGTCAGTAATGTCCCCTCCTTCTTTTACCCCATCTCTCCTGCATTCTGCATCCCTACCCTAGAGTTGCAGAAAGCTGAACAAAGAGAACTGGAATACAAACTTTTCAGGACACTGCTGACTGAGAAAACAGTGAGCTAGAATGTTGGTGCCCAGCAGGGACTTTGAAAGAAGGGTAAGGAGGGATCCTGGCCCAGGGGCCAGTGCTCCTCTATACACCCAGATACAGAGATCCAGGGATCTTCATGCACTAGGCTTACTCTCTGATGGGCCTCCGCCTCACTGCTGCCTCCCCTTGGTTTCATTTTGGGATTCCTAAGGCTCAAGACCAGCCTGTGACCCAGCTAGGCTGATACACACAGACCTTGGGAAATAGGGAGATGGTAAAGGGATCTGCCTCCAGCCCTTAGTGGACCTAAGCCACCCTATACCATTGTAGTTACACCGGCTACTCCACACAGGTCTTCTAATACAGCAGCCCCTTCAATAAAGGTTTGAAATGAAAACCTAATTAAATGAAAGCCTGGGTTGTTCGGGGGAAGGAGGCAGAAGCAAAACCATTTCAAGCCCTAGGGAAGGAAAGTGTGACTCCTCTTATGAGAATGATAAGGTGCAGTTTGGGAGCAGAATATCTCGAGGCTGAGAGAATTCAGAGCAAAGGGAAGGGTCCATTAAACAAGTTTGGTAGAACTTCATTAACGGGAGATGATGTAATGTGATTTGAATTGACAGGAAAGAAAGGGGCAGATATTCTTATGGGTGTTTGGGGGACTGCGTCAGCACAATTGGAAATGAGAAATTGACACGAGGTGAGTCAGGCAGGAGGGAGCCAATTTTCACTTCCTCTCCTCTTTCCACTGGTCTTCCCCTTCGCCCTGGGCAGATAGATCTTTGTCACCCTTTTCATTTGCTATTGCATCAGAAGCATTTTCCATGTTGTTGATATGTTTTCTCAATAAACTTTTATTGTGGAATAATACTATACTCATATTTATTCCCAGTTTGTCATTTGTCTCATCAATCTGCTTTTATAAATGTTGGATTTTGAGTAATAGTTAGAAAACCTTTCATGGTCTCATTTTTACATATAACTAATTTATTCTTTTGGAATATATCCTGGCAGGTGGTATGAGGTTTGGAATGTTTCAAATTTTTGTTAAATTTAGCAGCTGTAAATTAGTACCTTGTTGATATTTTTCTCTGAATTGATTTGATTCTTGGAGAAGTGGAACATTGTTCTCTGTATTTTTTTTCCTGGTTGTATTTCACCTTATGTCTGTACTACTTTTTTACACATTAATCTTTGGAATCTTAGTAATTTTCTTGCCAACCTGCAAGTATTCTTTATATAATGGAGACAGCATTTATGTATTTATTGCAAGCATTTTTCCCAGCCTATTTTTGTTGTTTTATATTTATTATGTTTCACAAAGTTTTAGTTTTTTATACATTAAATATTTATCTCTATGCCTCATTTAGATAGTTCCTATTGCTATGTCTTCATGTCTTATAGAATCAAACTGAAATGGAGTCACTTATGCCAGGGACCAAATGGAGACAGTCAACACAGGCACATGAAGGAAACTTAACCTAACCTTACAGGAATGTACAGCTCTTCTCAGAAATCGTCAGAGGACACCGGCCAATCCTCAACTACCAAGTCTCTGGACTTCCTTGTTCTCCTGATTCAGCTACCATGATCCAAATAAGAAAGAGACCACTTGGCAACCAATTACCTGAAAAAGCCAAATAACTTTCCTACTTACCCTATAAAAACCCCTTAGTCTGTGAACAACTAGGAACCTTGCTCCTGTTGCCAAGTTTACCGCTTGCAGGTCAAAACCCTCGCAGAATAAAAGCTTTCTTTTTTTTTTAAGATTTTATTTATTTATTTTTAGAGAGGGAGAGAGAGAGAGAGAGAGAGAGAGAGAGAGAGAAACGTCAATATGCGGTTGCTGGAAGACATGGCCTGCAATCTAGGCATGTGCCCTGAGTGGGAATGGAACCTGCAATGCCTGGTTCGCAGCCCGCGCTCATTCCACTGAGCTACACCAGCCAGGGCAGAATAAAAGCTTTCTGTTTGCTTTAATCCACATGCGGTTCGGTTTTGACAGTTTCATCTGCTGTTAATTGCATCTAGTGAAGTGTTTATTTCAGATGTTGTATTTATCATCTCTAGAAGTTCCATTTGGTTATTTTTATACCTTTTATGTCTCTTCTTGTTATCTTATAATATATGTAATAGCTATTTTAAAGTGCTTGTCTGCCAATTCCATCATCTATGTCATCCCTCATGTGTTTATATTATTTTCTTTGGGTTATGGGTCACATTTTCTTGCTTCTTAGCATTGTTAGTTATTTTTTATTAGATGCCAGCTATTATGAATTTTATATTGTTAAGTAACTGATTGTGTTGTATCCCTTACATCAGACTTTATTCTATGAAATAGCTAATTTACTTGGGGATCTCCTTGATCTTTTTGAGACTTGTTTTTAAGCATTTTGAGGACAGAGCTAAAGTAGCTTATATTGAAGGCTAATTTAGTCCGATCACTGTAGTAGACTCTCCTGATGTCTTTGCTGAATGCCCCGTGTACTTAATGAGGCTTCTCCACTCTGGCTGATAGGCACTTGAAGAATTTCCAGTCCTATGTGAGCCCAGGGAATTTTTACCTTACATATCCTCAAGTAATCGTTCTCTTTCTGGCAACCGTATACCCAGCCTCTGAAATTTCACACTTGGTCAAATTCTGTCAGCCCAACACTCAGGAAGACCCCATGCAGATTTCTGGAGCTCTCTCTCTGTGAAGATCCCTCCTCTCTGATGTTCTGCCCCCTAGTTCTGCACTCACCTCCCTGAACTCTGATCTCTCTCCTCAATTCATTGAAGCTCTGTTTGAGATCCCCCTCCTTGGGCTAGAGTCCTGATATTGCCTCTAGGCAGAAAGCCTGGGCAAGTATAGGGTTCATCGCACTTGTTTCTTTCACTATCCCGCACTGTTTTCTGATGTCTGAATATGGACTCTGCAACCATTTTATTGTTGTTTTTAATGGCAGGAGGAGAAGTCACATGGTAGTTACCAAATCTTCAGCTTTGTGTATGTTATCTTATTTGTGAGCCTTTCTAATATACAAATCTGAGAAAATATCCTCTCAGAAATATAATAGCCCTTCCAAGAAAAAAAGAGATGGTTTAATAGTGAGAATGAAGGAGTGAATCTAAGAGATACTACGAAAGGAACAGTATTAGGACACGGTCATGGTGCATGGTGCATGGTGCACGAGACGTGCACACACACGCGTGTGCCTGCCTGAGAGACAATAACAAGACATTAAGATGACCTAACGTTATAACAAAGATTGCAGTGCAATTGACAATAAGGCTTTCAGCCAAATGAAAGAATCTTGTCCTCATCTTGAGGTAATGATATTTTATTTTTTTTACAGTATGAGTAAGAAGGTGAAGGTACATATCCAAAGAAGACATGACGATGTTTTTAAAAAGTAACACTATATAAACAATGAGATGTTACATAAAAAACACTGAACTGCAAATTAGAAATTTTGCATTTTCATTTCTGTTCTACAGTTTGTTGGCTATGCATCTTTGTAGCCTATCTGAGCCTTAGTTTCTTTGTTTGTTTCATGGGGAAAATATTTGTCATGCTTACCTCCCAGGAGAGGCTCAAACAAAATAATGCAAGTGAGAGTGCTTTGTAAACTACTTGCATCATCCAGAGGTAAGATATCACTATATGGTTATTATTTTGCTTAGTAAAGATCAAGGAGTGCATGTCAGAGTAAAGCTTCAATCAAAGCCAAGTAGTTGTAATCTTGGAGGTCTTCCTTTAGAGGTGTCATTAAAGATAGAAACAATAACTAGGTGAGAAGGAACCAGTATGGGAACTAGCATAAACAAAACCTCAGAGACAGAAACGAGCTCTCTTTTTATGTGGGCTCCTGGGACAGTTTATTCTCCTCTGTAAAAAGTAGCTGACCAATACTTAGAGGAAATTAGAGTAGAGAGTTTAAAGGCTGGAGTGGGGAGATTAGGGGTGTGCTAGGGACAGGCGAGGACACTGGCTGAGAAGGAGCTAAGAGGGATGGCTGGACAGGGAGATATGTGGGAGAGAAAAGAGGTTTATCACCACTGTTCTTTGTCTGGAATGGGGGTGAGTGGTAATTATAAAAGTAATGCCAATTAATTGTAGAAATTCATATACAACAAAAGGGAAAGTCCTCGATTCTTTTTCACTTAGGAGAAGTGACTGGTCCTACTAATTTGGTGTGTGTCCTTTCGTGCTGTTTTCCATTGCACACAAAACAAATGTAATACAAACTTACAATCGTACCAGACGACAATGACCTCTCTTAGTCCTTGCTCTGATTCTCCTCCTAACAGCCCAGGATGGCTTTCTTCCCTTCTCTTCCTCACTCCCAAGAGGACATGTATCTCAAAGTTCAGTCCTTGGATTTCTGCTCTTCCCTCTTCATTCTTTGCTCTTGAAGATCTTCTCGCAGCAGAGTGTCAAATCTGTATTGCCTTCTACCTGCTGGACATCTGTTTCTTGATCCCTCATCCATCACGTCTCACTTGGACCTTGTCTATAGCCAAGGTCAACCCTTTATTTCAAAAAGGTTCCTTCTTCAAGCTTCCCAATTTTTATCATGTACATACCCACAAAGACTTGTGCTCAGAACTCTGGTATTATCTTTGACTTTTGTCTCTCGCTAATGTCCAGGTCCAAATGTTTCTTTTCCCATAATATTTTTCACCTCTAACCCATCTTGCCATCCTCAGTTTTCACCACCTAGAGCATGATAAATAGCTCCCTCCTCTAGTCTATCTCTTATAAGTTTCCATGCCAACCTTTATTTATGGTTTCTCTTCAATAATTAAACAACAATATTTATTGTTTCCCTTCAATGTAGAATTTCTCATCTTCTTACTTACCTGCCACTGTCCCAGTTCCTCATCCTGGCAATTACACCTCTCACTGTCTAGCACCAAATTATCTTTCCAGTCTCATCTCCATGACCTTTCTATACCCACTTTCTATTCCAGCCCAAATAATTTAATTATTGTTCTTTTAAAACAATTTGTATCTTCTGGATCTTTGCTCAGGCCACTAACTCAATCTGAAATTCTGATTTCCTTTTTTAATTAAATCATTTTATTGTTGTTCTATTACAGTTGTCCCAATTTTGCCTCCTTTGCCCTCCTACACCCATCCCCTGCTCACCTGCTCCCACAGTCAATTCCCACACTGTTGTCCATGTCCATGGGTCATTCTATATGTTCTTTGTCTAGTCCCTTCCCCTTCTTTGAACTTGTCCAAGAACTTTTCTTCCCAGGTCAAAACTCATTCAAGCCCTATCTCCTCCAAGAAGTATTTTCTCACTGCCTACACTGTCTGTGGTATTGTCCATTCCAAAACCCACGGACATGATTATTGAAAGACTAGAGTGGTCTTTACATATTATCTCTTTAGATACATGTTTTGCCTCCCTGAGTTTCTTGCATGTAGGGACCGTGCCTTATTCCTCTGGTTGCCTTCAGTGCCAGGCACAGGGCCTGGACATCATACATGTTCGATAGATTTTATGCACAATAATTATGCTCAGGAACAGGATGGTTAGGTTTATGGTTTGGAGACAAAGAAGATAAAGTATGGGGGAGGAAGAAGAGGGAGTGTGAGAAGAGGTAAATAAAATTGTGGCAAGGGATAAAGGAAGCAGGTGGAAGGAGAGGCAGAGATGGACGTTTAGAAATGAAGGATAAGAGCCTAAGACTGAGTGAAGATCACTCTCCCACCTGTTATTGGTAGGGCCTGGGGTTAGAGGCCCTATCTGCATGTATGTGGTCCTGAGATGGTTCAGTGAGGGCCCAGATAGGCCTCAGGCTAGGTAAAATTAGGTGGACTTCAGTTCCTCAGATCTACTTTGGCAGACAACCAATGAATTATTTAATTTATTTCTTTCAGAGTTTAAAGAATTCCCTGTTGGAAAGCCTGGTTGTGTGTTTCACAGAAAAATTAGGGTAAAAACTGGATTCAGCTTGCAACCAAGATGGCAGAATAGGTTATTGCTGTGCTCACCTCCTCCTACAACCACATCAAAATTACAACTAAACTACAGAAGCCCTCCATCTGTAGTTTACAGCCCTTACAGAACAACCATCATTGAGACCTGCCTGGAGTCTTGTAGAACAGAAGTCCTATAACTAAGGAAATGCAGAAGAAGCCATGTCAAGACAGGTAGGAAGGGTCACAGAGGGTGGAATGGGCAAGTCCCACACCTGGTGAAAAATCAGGAGGAATATCTCAGCTGCAGAGGTACCCATAGGAGTGAAGTGTTCCAGCCCCACACCAACTTCCCCAGCCCTGGGTTCCAGTGCCAGGAAGAGGAGTCTTCATAACTTATGGCTGTGAAAACCAGCAGGGATTGTGGCTGAGGGGACTGATGCTGAATAAGACGGAGGGCTTCTGGAGACTCAGATGTTCCTCTTAAAAGACCCATGCATGAACTTACTTGTGATGGACTTACTTGCTCTGGGCTGCAGTGCTGGGTAGCAGCTCAAAAACTGCCAGGACCTACAGGGAGAAATTGAATTGTACTGCCTGGTCAGGGCACAGGCTGGAGGGGCAGCTTTGTCCTAGACAGATGTGCTGGCAGAAGCCATTGGTCCTTTGTTGAGCCAGCCTCCAGGCACAAGTGGGCTCCAAGTCAGAGTCTCTATCAACCTGGCGAACACCATCTCACCCCTTGCCTCCTACCTTAGTGATTCCCTGAGACCCCGTCCAGCCCAATCAGTGGGATTCCCATAAGACTAACAGTTGATTTCTTAAAAGAAACCTTGCAGGCAAGAAGGGGCTGGAAAGAAGTATTCAGTCTTAAAAGGCAAGGACCTACATTCAAGATTACTCTGTCCAGCAAAGTGATCATTTAGAATGCAAGGGCAGATAAAGTGCTTCCCAGATATGGTCAAGTTAAAGGAGCTCATCATCTCCAAGCCCTCATTATATGAAATGTTAAAGGGACTTATCTAAGAAAAGATTATGATAAAAATATGAACAGCAAAACAACAACAAACTCACAACTATCAACAACTGAACCTAAAAAAAACCCCCCAAAAAACAAAAAAACAGAAACAAGCTAAGCAAACAACTAGAACATGAAGAGAGTCACAGAAATGAAGATCACATGGAGGGTTATCAGCAGGGAGGGGAAGAGGGGAAATGGGGTAAAGGTACAGGGAATAAGAAGCATAATTGGTAGGTACAAAACAGATGGGGGGGAGGTTAAGAATAGTATGGGAAATGAGGAAGCCAATGAACCATATATATGACCCATGGACATGAACTAAGGTGGGGGAATGCTGGTGGTGTAGGACAGAGGGGAATATAGGGGAGAAAAAATGGGACAACTATAATAGCATAATCAATAAAATATGTATTAAAAAGTGTTGCTATTGATGAAAAGATGGAAGTATAGATCAGAATAGAGAGTTCCAAAATAGACTCACACATTTATGCCAAAGTGATTCTCAATAAAGTGATTCTCAACAAAGGTGATAAGGCAACTCAACTGGGGGAAGAAAAGATCCAAATAATATTGGATAAAGATCCAAATAATGTTGGATAACTACAAAATTTCTGCAAGAAAACATAGGAGAAAATCTTTTGCTGGAGTTAGGCGATGGTTTCTCATCTGGAATAAAAAAGCATGAAATAATTTTTTTAAAGTGATAAATTGGAATTCATCAAAACTTAAAACTCTTGCTCTTCAGAAGATTCCATTAAGAAAAAGAAAATGCAAACTGGGAGAAAAGATTTGCAATAGATGTATCAGTCAAATGACTTGTATATATATTGTGTCTAATATATATAAAGAACACTTACTAGTAAATAATAATAAAATAAACTTCTTCATTTTAAAAATGGTCAAAAGATCTAAACAGAGTTTGCATATGAAGATGTAAAAGTGGCTGGTAAACACATGAAAAGATGCTCAATATCACTGGTCCCTACACAGCCTTGTTTGGCCGAAATTACAAAGACTCACCATCCTAAGTGTTGGAAAGAATGTGGAACAACTAGAACTCTCAAACACTGCTTGTGGGAATGTAAGATGGTGCAAGAACTTTAGAAAAACATAGGCAGTGCCTTAAAAGGCTAAACATATATGACCATACAACCCACTCTTAGGAATTTACCCCAAAATAAAAAAATATATATCCACACAAAGATTTGTATATGAAGTTTATTTGTCCAGACAGCCCAAACACAGAAATAACCCAAATAACTATCACCCAATGAACAGATACACAGATTGTGGTATATACCCCAAAAGGAATATTACCCAGCAATAAAAAGAAACTACAATAAGCAATAACATGGGTGAATATTGAACTCATTATGCTAAATGAAAAGAAACCAAGCAAAAAAGAGTATACATTGCATGATTCCATTCTAATAAAATCCTGTAACATGCAAAGTAATTTATCCCAGAAAGCAGATGATTGTTGCCTGGGAACAGGGATGGAGGAAGGGATGAGTTGCAAAAGGACACAAGAAGCTTTTTGGGGATGAGAATGTTCACCATCCTGATTGTAGTGATGGCTGTGTGGACATATACTTGTGTCAAAAATAATCAATTTATACATTCTAAATGCATGCAGTTTACTGTTCTTTAGTTGGGGGGGGGTTCTGTTTGTTTTTTTAATAGAAAGGGGAAGAGAGGGAGAAAGAGAGGAAGAGAAACATCAATGTGTGGTTGCCTCTCACACACCCCCAACTGGGGTCCTGGCCCACAACCCAAGCATGTGCCCTGAGTGGGAATCAAACTGGCGACCTTTTGGTTTGCAGGCCGGCACTCAGTCCACTGAGCCCCACCATCCAGGGATGTACTTTAATTTTAATTCAGCAAAGTTACACTACCAAAGTGGGAATTTTTTTAAAAGAAAAACTAAAGCTCCTTCTACTTACCTTCCAAGCTTGCATTATAGTTGATGTTCTTTGGGGAAAGGCAAGCTACAGAAAAACAGTAGGCTATTAAGCTGGTCAAAATAAATATATCCACAGAAAAATATCAATTTCTACTCAAAAGAGCCCTGAGAGTTATCATTGGATTATTATATCACAGTTTACCAGCAAGAATTATGTTAGTGTACCATGCATGAGCTGTAGATATCAAAATTGTTAAGTGGAGGTTTTCTGAGACCTAAACATGTTTCAAGTCTTCCTTCAGGGTGAAGACTGAGCAGAATTACTTTAGATTATATTAGAAAAAAATTAAAAATGCACTTTTTAAAAATTAAGGGTAATATTGGGAGATATATGGAAGCTTTAAAAGAGCTGGTAATGTTTTCTTTCTTTCCCTGGCCTGTTGCTACATGATTTTCTCTTGGTGATGATCCATTAAGCAGTACATTACATTTTGCACACTTTTTGTCTGTGTGTTATACATCTGTATTAAAAGTTTAAAATAAAAAATCTTTTGCCCCCAGCCAGCCCAGATCCTTGGAATCATCTTTTCCTCCTCCTTCATACCTAATCATGCTCACAGGATCACCAAGTCCTATCCCTTCTGTCTTCACAGTATTTCTCACATCTTTCTATTCTCACAGACACTTCTTCCCACAAGATCATGTGCTTATGGCTGAGATTAGCAGAGAAAGGAGTCAGCAGTCAGAGAAGAAAAGCGCTCTGTGGCATAGAGAGGTTAGGGTTGGAGATGGTTCCCTGGAGGTCAGGCTTGCTCAGGGTCTTAAAAAGCTGGTCTCACACTTTTTCAGCTACAACCCTTCCAGTGCTTGAATCTCTTTATCCCAGCTGCAATGTCACACCTTTATTCTCCTGAATATTCATTGCAGAAACAACCATATAACTTAAACTGCATTTACCAATATTCTGCTTCAGGTAAGCCCATTCCCAGCTCTGGGCCTTTGCCCACTCTTGGTTTCCTGTCAGGAATGCCCCACCCAACGCTCCACATAAAGGGCCAGTGCAAGTCTGGGGTTGGTATAGGACCCACAGAGTGGGGCCCATGCCACAGGGCTCATTCAGGCCTGCACTCCACTCCACTCCCTGGAGTGACAGAGCAGGTGCAGATCCAGCAGTTCTGATATGTAGAAACAGAAAAGTTAAAATCCTACATTCTTGCCCTGGCCAGCATGGCTCAGTTGGTTGGAAAGTAGTCCTATACACCAAAAGGTTGCAAGTTCAATCCCCAGGGGGAGGCACATATGAGGCAACCGATCCATGTTTCTTTCACATCTCTCTCTTTCCCTCTCTCTCTCTCTCTCAAAGCAATGAAAAAAAAATGTCCTCTGGTGAGATGAAAAAAAAAAAATTCCTACACTCCTTCTATTAGCTTCAGCTGGAAATTGTAACAAGTTGAAGGCTCCAGTTTCAATGGGCAGTTGAATGAGGAACCTTGAAAAGAATGCGGATACTTAACACAAAGATTATTATGAAAAAACTATGCATTGAGCTAGCGATTGTTTTGTTGGATTAAGGTAAATCTAGAGAGTATTTGCCAGATTTCACCTTGAAGATGCTAAAAATGTAAAAAATAACAAGGTTGAGATGAAGGTTCCTTCTTGCCAGATGTATAATTATTCTATTGCTTATTATCTCAAAATTGTGTACTGGAGGTTTGTTTGCAAGAATTTCTCTTGAGCCATCCTGAGAAGGGTTTATTACTAACTTCTATGTTCTACAACCCCCAATATTGATTCTAAATATTTGAGTCAATATTTGATCCTTAATAACCTACTGTATTTCCATTTACTGATATGTGTTATAAGAAAATACATTTGTTAGCATAAGTCTGCTGTAAGAAATTGAATTTATTCACCTAAAATAGTGTAAGCCATGATGACCTCATTCTTCATTTTGTAACTTCACTGGGATTTGTGGGGTATATTTTCACTGTGTGTCTTGATGTTCTCCCCACAAGCCAGTTCTTAATAAACTTCTAACAAATGCATTTCCAGAAAGCGATGGGATTTGACATTTTCTCTCTCAGGGGCTGAAGAGAAATGCCCTCAGAATGAGAAGACCCAGCAGGGAACAAATAAAGAGGGTGTAACTCCCCAGAAGAAGGAGGTCTGAGGAGATCCCTCAGACTGAAGCCCCGAGTTCAACTACCTCCAGCTGGACTCTTCAGTTTAACCACTTTACTTCCATTTACCATTTTCTAAGTGAGCCACAAAGTGAAAATCTTGAGAACTGCTGTGTCAGTGTTTTGCTCTGTGCTCCGTCTGGCTTCAGGACATGCGGTAAATCCCATCTACTTAAAGACTTGACATATGCTTTTGCCAGTGTTTGATTTAGGATAGTTTGACCTAATTTCTTTTCTTTCATAAGTCTAAAATACCATTTTATTGTTGTTAAACTCAGACAAGTTTCAAAATTATAAGAAATATGGAGTAGTATGTATCATTAGCTTAGTCCACTCTTGAAACAGTTTATATAAACGTGATTGTCATCTGCCCTTCAGGAGACCCCAGTGATGAGGGAGGGAGGGAAGGAGAACAACAGGAAAAGTGGGAGGAAGAAAGGGGAAACGAGGCCCCTAGGTGTTTTGTCTAGGGTAAAATGTATTCACTGTGGACATAACCAAAGAAAAGGTAACTCTCTAGGGAAGGTGGACACAGAAAGGGGTGTGGTTGGGGAGGGTAAAACTAAAATCACCAAGGGATGGGGTTGTGGGTTGGATGGAAGGGGGGCTGAGACAACCAAAGGTTGGAGTCATTCACAAGGCCACACTGTTTTCCACTATGCTGGGTTGCAGGTACTCATAAAGCATGTCCAGCTTTGCACTGCGGATCTCGATCTCCTCATCAAGGCCGGCCAGCTCCTCCCTGAACTTGTTCAGCACAGCTTTGTGCTCAGAGCCGGAAAAATACTTCTCCTTGTGCTGGCCCAGAGCCACCCGGGGATGGAAAAGAAATGGCAGCTGAGAGCCTAGGACCCCCGGCTAGGTTGCCACACCTCCCACAGCTGCCCCCTCCTCAGGGACCAGGCCACTTGGGTCTCACCATAACTTCCTGGTGTTTGCCAAGTTGCCAAGTGAGGGACACCTGGAGAGAAGCCTGATGAAAGTTAGGCAGGGTTGCCATCACTGTCTCCATGGTCACATCCTTGGTGGTCGGTGGGGGCAGCCGCATGGTGCAGGGTCCATTAGGGACCCAAGCATACCAATCCAGCTACGGAGGGACAGATATCTAGAATCAATGTCTGCTGAGAATAAAAACTCCTTAGTCACCTGCACACAGCTCCCTCCCCCACTCCAGGTGCAAATGCCCATTGCCCCTATAATAAGTACCTGGCCCAGGTGGACAGGAGTGCTGGCCAGTGCAGGTAAAGTTGCACATGGTGACAAAGTGGCAAAGCTGGTCCTGGGACTCCAAGGAGGTGGGAAACCCTGCAAGAGATAAGGAGAGGTAGAAGCTGTGAGGCCAGGAATAGAAGCAAAACGCAGAGAGGCTGAGCAGGAACAAGAGAGGGAGAAAGGGTGTCAAGGACTCTCAGGAACTGTAAGAACTGACATGAGCAAGAGTTGGGGTTGGGAAAAAGGGGAGACCTTCTGGGAGGGACCCACTCAGTGGGGTACTAGTATGGCTCATACTGGCTCTCAAGAGTCAGTTATGTTAAATGTTCCAGTATTTAACAAGCTGGTTGACATTAGAATGGTAGCTATGGTGGAAACATTTACACCATGGAAATGGGCAAATACTACAATTCAGGGCTTTTTTCCCCTAGGGAGCCAGTTGTTAAACATATATTAGCAACCACTGGTCCCACAGCATCTGGGACCTAGAGGGGAGCTTAAGAAACTGAAAAGGCCTTTAGGCATTTTAATAGGGGTTGGACATTCTTCTGGGAGGTTTCATAGAAGTAGGGAGGACTCTGGGGCATGTTCCAAGGAGGAATCTCTCAGATTGGAGGTCTCAGTGCAGGGGCTCAATTCACCTTGGTCCTGGGCCCCTCGCAGGCCAACTTCAGTGATGTCTCGACACCAGGCCTGCAGTTCAAGATCCTGTTTCACTGCCTTGTCTGTTTCATAGTGAAGATTCACAGTTCCTTCCACATAACTGCTGGTCAAGGGGTTGGACCAAGAGAACTGAAGCTGACAGTGAGCCTCCTGGCCCTTTGCTCCTTGCCTACACGGTCAGGTCAGGGCTCCCAGCCCCCCAGCACAGACCTCTTCCTGCCTGCCCGTGCCCACCAGCCCTGCCTTCCCCTTGCCTCACTGAGAGATGACTTCCTAGAGCCACACAGCATCATGGGCATAGAAGGAAGACTAACTCCCCAAAGCCCCCAGTCAGCCAGGTCATCAGGAGGACATAATGATCTACAGGTTATTAAGGGTCCAGTTCGCCTAAGCAGCTCCACATGGCCTCCCCCACCAGTGCTCACCACCTGAGAAGCAAGGATGGGCAGGATCAGGCAAGTCCATCTGCCACAGGCCAAAGCCAGAGGGAGTATAAGCTCTAGATTCTCCCTTCTCTCTTCATACCTGATCAAAAACACCCATGTCAGAGATCAGCCGAGTCCTGGCCCACACATTAATTTCCATGGGGTATCGCAGGTGGGGGATTATCAGCTTGAAGGGGAGAGCAGGGAAGGACAAAATCAGAAGAGAGCTGTGGCAAGTCCCTGCAGGGAACTGGAGGAGTTGAAGAGCAGAAAAGATACCGGATGCTCAGGCAAAGCAGAAACATGAAGTTCAGTGGTCCCTTGACACCAAGAGTGTTCAGTTGGTTTGTAATTCATTCCACAAACCATTGACTTACTGCTCTCTGATAACTGGAAGAAATCATTCTCCTTTCCCTTTTTTTTGGCGCATGTATGTACTGTTCCTGGAAGTACTGCAAAACTGGGTCGACGTGTGGAGTAGTCGAGCAAGCTCCTATTCCACCTCCCTGCTCCACAAATCCATTTAAGATAATGCACTCAGATAAAGGACATACCAGACACTAAACTGATAAGAACAGATACTACACTTGATCTTAGCCAAAAGGCTGAGAAGCGATCCTTTTCTTTTAAGACCATTAAAGATCTAGCTCAAGGCTTCAAAACCTTTTTTCATTATTGCTCCAATAAAAAGCCTTTTCAGATATTTTTCCTCTTCTCACCTCTCATGAGATTTTAATGCTACAGATACACTATATCTGTTATGTATGCTTTATACATAAAAATTACTAATTAGTCCACGGTCCTGGGCCCACTTTAGCCCCTTGAGGGGCATAATTGCCTTCACTGAGAATGCATGTTCTAACCTGCCTACCTTCCAAACTCCGTCTCCTACCTGCTCCCTACCCTCTTCCATTACACTCACCTTCATAATGGTCTTTAAGCATGCCGAGCTTGTTCCTGCCTTGGGACCTTTGCAGTGTTCTAAGCTGGTCTCTTTGCTTAGAACAATGTGCACCTCGATCATCTCAGGGCTAGGTCCTCATGGTCTCATTCTCTACGGCATCTGGTCAAGGGAGCCTTTCCTGACCACCCAATATAAAGTCGACATCACATCACTCTGCTTTGATTCCCTGCATTGTACTTATCATAGCTGATATGGCATAGTGTAATCTTTATTGCCTGTTAGCCCTCATTGAAAATGAAAATCCCTGAAGATCAGGACCTTGCCTGACTTGGCATCTAGCACAGGCATCTAGAAGAGTTCTTGCCCAATTGGAGATACCCAAGAAAAATAGTTACTGGGTGAATGAATACTTGACTCAAATGTCTGTAAAACAACAACAACAACAACAAACAAATAAATAAATTTAAAAAAACAGGCTACTGTTGTTGACCTGAACCTATGTGTTACTATTTTTTTAAGATTTTTATTTATTTATTTTTAGAGAGAGGAGAAGGGTGGGAGAAAGAGAGGGAGAGAAATATTGATGCATGAGAGATACATCAACTGCTTACCTCTCTCACACCTATAACTGGGGACCCGGCTCACAACCCAGGCATGTGCCCTGACTAGGAATCAACTGGCAACCACTCAGTTTGCAGGCCAGCACTCAATCCACTGAGTCACACCAGCCAGTACTGTGTATTATGATTTCAGAACCAGTCAAAACTGGCTGGAAAAGTCTTTTATATTAATTGGGACCCTCTTTGGGATGGAATCCTCAGTCATTTGTTTGTACTGTTGATATACTGTATGCTCATCTATCTGTGCTTTATAGTTAAAAAGAATAAGACTTCTCACTTCTCCCCACACCCCCACCTTGCCAATAAATCATTTTCACCTCCTCTGGAGGTGAAGTCACCCTGCTAAAGATGCAGAGCAAGCCGTGCGCCCTCACCTTTCACTGGCTGGCTTTCCCCATACCCTGAGATTCCACAGAGAGGCTGCCTCCAGAGGCAGGACTGTGGCAGAGGGCAATGGGCAGGCAGGACATCAGGTGATAACGTATTACCTTGAAGATAGGATGTACTGATGGAAGGCATTTCATGGAGACCACCAGCAATAAGTTCAACCATCAAATGTGCCCTCAGAAAATGAGACTGCAGTTCATGAAGCTGGAAGTCAGAGCTATGGACCCAGCATTTGGCTAAGAGCCAGGCCATCAGGGGATCCGTGGGTAGGAAAAGTGGTGGTGAGGCAATTCCTCACTCAGCAATTGGAGCTGGAGCAAGGATAAGAGTGTGGGGAAATGAGGGATGAGTGCCAGTTGCTCAGCACATTCCCCCCCTTCATATTTTAACCCTTCTTTTCTTCCCTGAATTTGCTTAGCTTTCTCCATCTCACTGCTGCTACTCCCCAAAGCCACTATTCCTTCTCCTCCCTTTCCTATCTACTCACTGCATTAACATTGTACAGGCTGCTCTGTCCCTGGACTTCTGCAGAAACTCCTCTTCCACTGATTCCTGGCCTCCACTTCCCCTTTCAGTCCCCTCAGTGTGAACAAGATTCAGGCCCTCTGCTTCCTTTATCCCACACTCTTCTTCAGAAAGTTCAGCATCTCTTTTGTCTTCCAATACTACCAGTACTCAGCTAAGTTTCCAGTTCTCAGCTAGTCATTAGCTGGATGTGACAATTTGAATGTCTCCCCATTACCTCATAGTTGGCCAAACAAAAGCCCACCTGAGCATCCTTTTCTCTTTTTTGTCCTATTTCTGCAGGTGTCTTACCTAACTCTACCTTTTCTCTCTCCTTGAATCCACGCCAGTTTAATTTTCTTCTGCATACCCATCCGTCTTTCCTCTGCACCCTCACAGCTATTTCCCACATCTGAGCCCATCACCATATCTTGAATAATTGCTGTGGCATGTCACCCTAACCTCTGTATGTAGCATCTCCCTTTTCTGATCTGTCCTAAACAAAATGACCCATAGAATGCACCCACAGCATCTTTCATAATAGCATACACCAGCTTCCTACACCAGCTTCCTTGACTTGGCATCCATGGCCCACTACAGTCTGGACCCTCTCATCTCACATTATTTCCCGCCACTCCAGACCAACTGTCCCCTGGTAATCTAAATTCTCACACCTCAGCCTCTCTGAGCAATCCATCTTCCCCTGCCAGAAGGTCCTGCCCCTCCCCCAAAGCTCCCATGACCCCTCCCAGACTGTCTACATCCTCAGGAATTTCCTCAGCACTGGAGGGTATTTAGATTTTTCCAGTCTGTCTCTCCAGCTAGACTGCCCCTTTCCTCCTTTGTTCATTTCCTCCTTTAATGCCATCTCCAGTGCTTAAGCACAGGTGACTGACTCCTCAGTGAATCTGGGTGAGGGGCTGAGCTGAGAGGACTAACCACGGGGAGCAAAAATCCTGGGTCCTCTCACCTGGATGACCATGGGCATGAGTTTCCCATCAGGATGCAGTTTCAGCATGACCAGAGGGGCAGCCAGGTACTGGCTGTTTATACAGGATGACATTAGCCTTGATCCCATCCAGCAGGGAGAAGTCAGCTTCAAACAGTGTGCCTCCCTGGATGGGGCAGAGGGCAAGGGCTACAAGCACAATGCATCTTCCCACCCTGATTCCCCAAAAGAAGAGGAAAAAGAAGGAAACTAATTTATCTCCCTCACCTACTTTGTACCAGGTAATGAGTCACATGCTGATTGCCTCACATAATTCTTAAATGTATTTGAATTAGCTCCAGTTTTATAAATGAGGGAATAGAGGAGAAAAAAAGAGAGAGACAGGAATCTTGCCTGAAGTCACACCACTTAAAACAGTGGAGCCAGGGTTCACACCCGTCTGTCTCACCCTATTATCCATGAATTTTATCTCCAAATTGATCCCTGTTGACTCTTAAGAGCCCCACCCTTGACCTGATTCTCTTACTCCACACTCCCTCAATCCCTGGCATCAAGGCCCACTTATTTCTTTATTTTGACTATCTCTATTACCCATTACACTCTTCCTCCACAATATACGTTTCTCATTCAAGGAGGAAAGCCATGTGGTTGCACATCTCCAGGATCACTGAAGATTTCCCCTGTAGAATTCCCTTTTGCCCTCCTGCGGCAAGCTAGGCTCACAGTGGACCCCAAAGCAGCACAAGCACTGACTGCACTCCCTTTTCACTGTGTGGCCTCCTATGGGCTGTTATGTCCATATCTGGAGTTCCTTCTGCAGCTGGGTCTGCAGCTCCTCCATCCCTGGAGGAAACACTAGGCGGGCAGGAAGATGACTAGAGCACCTTAGCAACATGGGGTTGGCACCATTGAGAAACTGGTACCCAAATAAGGTGTCTTCCTTCTAGGAATCCCGCACCTGAACTGGGGATGGCAGTGTGGAGCACATTGTGAGATCTGAGCTCCTGGTTCCTCCAGTTCCCACCAGGCCATCTCCTCTTGACCCCAGCCTACCAAAGGGACCCCGACTTCATATCTCCCAGTTGTGGGACCCTAGATGTGTGGTAAAGGTCCTGGGAGAAATACTGGGGTAGGGATACTGACCACCCAGCTTGCTCTGGCCACACCAGAAAATCCTGTTGAAGTCATCCAGATCGCTCCACTTAACCAGAACATTTAAAGAGTCTTTGACAGCTAGTTCGGCCAGCCTTCAGGAGAGGATAGGCAAAGTGTTTGAGAGTTATTCTCATAATCAAGGTCACAACCATAAGCACCCACCTTGGGCTAGTCCAGCCCTGTGCAGTCCATAGGAGCCCCTTGGCCTCCACTGGACCAGGACACCTCCTTCTCATCCAGTCACCCTTGTTCTCACCCCTTGGCCACTGAAGTCTCAAAGTCAATTCTCTTGTCCTCCAGATATCTCTCATCTAGTGGAAGGTCAGATAAATTGGTTGTGACCACATTCAGGATTAATCCTTCCTTCCAGATACCCCATGTGTGGTGCAGAAATGAAATCAGGTATTGACTGGAGGAAGGGCCAGGACTCACCCAGAGCTCAGGAGGAGTCACAAGGTAGGAATAAAGCTAACCAGTACAGCCTCTTTCTGTCTTTCAGCTCCTCCTCCCTGTATTTCTTGAATAGGCCTTGAGGGTCCTCTACCAATGTGCGGCCTAGAAATGGGGAGGAAGGGATGGATGATGAGGCTTCTTTTGAAAGCCTCTCCCCTTTGCCTACCAGGGGTGCCTTCTCAGACCATCCTTGAGCGGGAAAGGGTCTGACCCTTCAGCATCACGCCCCTCCCCAGGCTCCATGCTGCTGCGTGCTAACTCCAGCAACTGCTTCTTTCACAGCCAAAAAGACCCGGCCTTCCTGTTTCTGCCCCAATGCCCTGTTCCCTCTTCTCCTCTCCCCCACCTCCAGCTTCTTTTGTGCCCCAGAGGCCTCACACCCCAACCTGCACTCACCAGTGCCCTCCGGTAGGCTCTGGATGCAATCGCCCACCACCCAGCGGTAATAGGGGGACCTGAACTCGTCCACACTGGCCCCAGGGCCCTGCACAGCGATCCAGTTGCAGAACCAGTTGTCATCCTTTAAGGGCCGTTTGCGCGTTTTCACGAACAGTAGTGGCCCCAGGTACTCTTTCGAGTTCACATCAATTCCTTCTCCTGCAGGTGACAGAAGAGGCTCCGTCAGCATCCCTGACGATCGCTGGAAGGGGGACTGGGACTGATCTCAGCGCCCGCCCACAGACCCACCCAGGCCCTTCTGCTGGGCCCCTGAGAAGGCGGCGAAAAAGGAACCAAAAAGAGAAAGGGGGCTCAACGACCAGGGTCGTGTTTGTCCGCCTGGGGTGAGGCGGAGGACAGGAGATGCACTCCTTCCTGCCCTTTTTCCTCCCTGTGCGCACTGATTGTACCAAGCGCTGAGCTGGGCGCTGGTCACCCCCGCCACGCCCTAGGCCAGCGAGCAGTTGTGCCGGGAAATACACTGTTAACCAGGCAGTTTCAGCGGTGAGACCCCGGCGCCCCCGCCGCCACCTCCAAGGCTGAGCTTGATAGAGGCCCCCACCTGGCCTGGGGGCTGGCTTCCCAAGCGACATTCTGTCTAAGCCGAGACCTCTAGGTGCGAAGGGTTTAGCTAGGGAAAGAGTGAGAGCGGAAAAGTTTGGTGAAATGCGTGCCTGGGAGAGGAAGCGAGAAAGCGGAGGCTGAGCGAGGGAGAGCAGACGTGCAGCGGAGCACAGAGCGAATGGGAGACGAGCACGACGAAATCGTGAGAAGTCTCGAAGCAAAAGCCAAGGCTTTGGATTTAGTCCTGAAAACAAGCGGAAGCCATTCAAATGTTTTAGGCGGGAGGGGAGTGTTAAGGATAGAAGGTATCTGGAAGTCGTTCTGGCTGCAAGAAGGGCTTGGAAGGGCGGGAGAGGAAGCGGCAAGGTAGGGGGGAGAGGCTGAAGGAGGCGTGGGTTCCAGGGGACTCTGGTGGTCGGGGGTGGGTCGGACATCTGGAAACGGACGCCGGAGACGTCCAGAATCCAGATTCTTGGTCAGGGGCGAACGGAGTGGGAGGCGCGGGTGACACCCAGGACAGGCAAGAGGAGAGGTGTGAGAGGTGGGACCACGGGAGGACGTCGCTGAGGCATGTTCCTTCGAGGCATCCGTGGGACAGACACCTGGAGCCGGGGTGTTGGAGAGAGCTAGATGGGCGATGGGAATTTGGGGATGGGAACTGCGGAAGAACAAAGTAACAGGAGTCAGGGGCGAATACCAGGTGGATGTGACGGGAGAGGAGAAGCTGATCGGGAATTTCAGCTTTTAGCTTCTCGCCGACCCCCTCCTTAATTCCTCCACCCCACCCCACCCCACCCCCCGCCCCGGTGGTAAAGCCCGCGAGGTCGGAGATGTAGCAACAGCAGAGGAGTTTTGAAATAGCGTTTAAGAATAAAGGATACCGGAGAAGCACAGCCGCTTCAGGGTCCCTGAGTTTCAAAAAGAGAGAGCTCTGTGAACAGCGGGCGTGCAGGAGCATCCTTCCCCTCCGTCCCAAGGAAGCCGGGTGGCTGGAGCCTTTACTGAGCGCTTGCGGTGCGCCACGCCCCACCCTAAGCGCTCTGCCCCAGTCTCCGAGCGCCGTTAGCGCAGGGGACGCTTCTCCCCCGGTACCTGACGGCCTCTGGGCTGCAGGGCGCAGCCACCGCCCGGCTCCAGCCAGCTTCACCTCGCCCTTCGCCTGCGGCAGGTGCGTCCGAGGGAGGCTTCCCGGTGCTGGCCGACCAGCCACAGCTGCGCCTGGTTGTTGGAGCCCGAGCAGATCGAGGACCCAGTGGACACACGGACGCGGTAGACACCCATCTTGTCCAAACACGTTTTGTTTCGTGCCTTCTGAAGGGGAAGAAGAGTGGATGGGCCTAATAAAAGGGCTCAAGACCCCGCCCCTCGAAGCCTTGCTGGGGTCTGGGATGTGGATGGCAGGTCTCCAACCAAGTCTCCAGCCCACAAGCCTGAAAGGAGCGGCCCTGGCCGGGGTACCAAGCGCAGACTATTATCTTTGCGGGAGGAGGATGGAATGGGGAAGTAGAAGAGGCTATTGGCAGAAAACATGCAGAAAGAAGGAATTGTCCCCTAACCCCGCAGGCAGGTGGGGTGCGCGTGTGTGTGCCGGCCTCACAGGTTGGTCCGCCCCTGCCAACAGTCATGGCTGTAGGATGGATGAGGAGACAAGGAGGCCTGGTCTGCAACAGCGTTTAAGAATGGTACATTCAGGCCACCGAATTAACTTGACCGAATTTGAACATCTGTCTATTCCCTACGTAAGGCTCCGAGGTTCATTCCTTTCTAGTTTTCAAGCACCTCTCTGTTGCCTGCAGGATGAAAATCCAAACTTTTTGTCATTCAAAGTTCTTGCTAACTTGGCCTGCCCTCCTCCACATCATTCCACTGTACCCCATTCTCATCTCTGGTCTCCCCACTTTAGGCCAGAGCCCTGTGCTTCTCAGAACCCACCACGTTGCTTGTCTGCAGTCCTTGCTCTTAGAAAATTCTATTCAGCCTTCTAAACCTGGGTTAGGCTCCAATTTACAGAGAATTCTTCCCTGACCGTTCCACTCCTCCCCACTGCCCTCAGCAGGGCTAATCTGCTTTATTCTGTACCCATCTCACACTGTGCATGCTTCTACTGATATTATTGCACACAATACTACAGTAATTTGTTAGTATGTCCATATCCCCACCAAGGAGAGCTCCTCCAAGGCAGAGAACACATTTCCAGCACGAATTACTCACTTTCATTTACCCTGGATTTATCACAGCATCAGGCTTGCAGGTGTCAATGTTTGCTGAAACATACTGCACTGAAAGATCAGTTATAAATGAGTCCTTCCCTTGGAGAAGACCAAGGTAAACAAAAACTCCCAGACAATGTAGATGGTAAGAGAATAGTAAAACAAACTCCGGTACCACCATGGTATAGAGTACTACCAGCATGCTGAAACAAATAAAGTTGATGGAAAATGTCTGTAATGCCCATTTTCTTATTTGATTGTTTTGGAGGTGGGGTCGTGGGGTGTGTGTGTGTGTGTATGTCATGAAGGGGGAATACATTCAGAGTTCACAAAATACAAAATGGTATTCACTGGAGTCTCTCTCCCTCTTGGCCCCAAGCCTCCCAGTTCCTCCACCCCACAAGCTGTGTGTATTCACAAGCAAGTACATGCCTATCTTTTCTGTCCTTTTTCTACACATGGTGGAAAATTTTACATATTGTTCCACACTTTGTTTTCTGCACATTGCAATACAAATCAGGAGATTATTGCATATCAGAATGCACAGAGCTTCCTGTTCTTAAGGTTGCCATTGAACATTTAGTTAGTTTGCAATCTTTTCTAACTATAAAAAAAAAATGTTGCTGAGCCCTGACTGGTGTGGCTCAGTTGGTTGGGTGTCTTCCTGCAAAGCGAAAGGTTGTCAGTTTGATTCGTGTTCGGGCCACATTCCTGGATTGCGGGCTCTGTCTCCAGTCAAGTATGTGCAAGAGGCAACTGATTGATATTTTTCTCACACATCAGTGTTTCTCTCCCTCTTTCTCCCTCTTCTGTCCTCTCTTTTTGAAGATAAATAAAATCTTTTTTCTAATTTGCTGAAAAAATCACCTGGTAAATATATCGTTTTTTCATATGTAACTATAACTGTAGTACAAAATCCTAGAAATGGAACTTCTGGGCCAAAAGCATGTGTAGCTTTGGCAGAAATTGCTTTAACTGCCCTCTGCAGAGGCTGTACTGAATTACATTCCCATCAGTGTGTTTGTTCACTGATGTATGAGCACACCATTCTCTCTCACGCTTGCCCATAGTGTGCTGAAAAACGTTTCTACATTAGTCCATCTGATAGGTGAAAAATAGCACCTTACTGGAACTTTAATTGCATCTCTCTCTTTTATTTTAATCATTGTTCAAGTACAGTTTTCTGTCCTTTCCTCTCATCCCAGCCCACCCACCCATCCCTCCCCACCTCCCTCCCATTTCCATCCCCCCTAGTTTTTGTCCATGTGTCCTTTATATTTGTTCCTGTAAACCCTTCCCATTCTCCCCTGAGATTCCCTCCCTTCTCCCCTCTGGTCACTGTCAGCCTGTTCTCTATTTCAGTGTCTTTGGCTATATTTTGCTTGTTTGTTTGTTTTCTTGTTTAGGTTCCTGTTAAATGTGAGATCATATGGTATGTGTCTTTCACTGCCTGGCTTATTTTGCTTAGCATAATGCTTTCCAGTTGCATCCATGGTGTTGCAAAGGGTAGGAGCTCCTTCTTTCTTTCTGCTGCATAGAATTCCATTGTGTAAATGTACCATAGTTTTTTGAACCATTCATTTACTGATGGGCACCTAGGTTGCTTCCAGCATCTAGTTATTGTAAATTGTGCTGCTATGAACATTGGGGTGCATAGGTTCTTTCGGATTGGTGTTTCAGGGTTCTTAGGATATAATCCCAGCAGTGGAATTGCTGGGTCAAAAGGCAGATCCATTTTTAGTTTTCTGCATCTCTCTTATTGTGAGTAAGGTTGAGCATCTTTTTGTATTATAGGAGCCATCTGTATTTCCTCTTCTGTGAACTAGCTATTCCATTTTCTATTATATTTTGGTCTTTTTCTTATTGATTTGTAAGAATTACATATATATTAGGAAAATGAGCCATTCTCTGGCTCTATCATTACTAAAAGAGTCTCAGTAGCAATGACAGTCCTTTTTATCTACATCAACTCCTTAGAACCAAAATTTTGGTCTATAATGTTATTCTCCACTAAAAGAATCCTGGGCTCCTTAGAGGGTAGCTGGTGCCATGTCTTGGGACAGGCAAAACTCTGGATAAGCCAGAAACATGCTGTTGTGGCTAAAATAGTAAGGGTGCTTTCAAGAAAGTCCAAACAGTTCTGATAGGGCAAGATGTCCCGTTCGAAGGGCTCCCACTGGCTATGTTGTGACTTTTTGAGAAGCAAAGACTGAATAATAAATAGGGTCCACCAAAATAGATAAATGTATGAGTTAGAAATGAAAAAATCAATTGGTTAATTGTTTTCAGTTAACAAAAAATTCAATTCAAAATGGCTCAAACAATAAGGAAAATTTATTATCTCAAAAAAGAAGCCCGTAAGATAGGTTGGCTCTAGGGTTGTTAGTTCCTGGCTCAACAACATCATCCAAAAACCAGGGTTTGTTTGTTTCTCTGTCAACAATGTGCATAGACTCTATCAATAATAAATGAAGAAAAATACCTAAAAGGGTGTACCAGAGGATCAACAGAGATTATTTCTAAGGAGTGGGGGAAGATGAGAAAGAGGCTTTCGTGGGGTTTTTTTTTTTACATACTTAAGAATTGTTTGAATTTTTGCAAAAGTGTGAGTTATTTCTATAATCTCAAACTTTTAATGTTTTTTATTTTGTGGATAATATCTTTATTACACTGTCAGCTGGGATAGCTGAAGACTGCTTTTACCACCTCTTGGTGTCTGAGCTAAAAATGCCTGGCTCAGTTCCACCTGGAAGTCCATCACACGTACTAGTTGCTGCTGGGGTCATCTTAGGTACAGCTGACACAGTTGGTTGCTCAAGCAGGCTGTCTTTCTACACTGGACTTGGACTTCGACTTCCACCCTGGTACGTGCTGTTCGTACCATTCCATAGTCCATCTCAAGTATAACTCTCTCTGACCCACTCCACTGCACTGTAGGTGGCTTCTCAGGACACCAGGTATCTCTGGTGGCTTCTGTGCTCAAATTTTCAATCTTTAACAAAATTCAAGGCTACAGATGCTGTCATAAAAGCATTAACTATAATCATGTGGTTGTAAGGGAAACCCCAAACTGAAGTTCAAGTTTTGTGGGGCATTGGAAATGAAATTCAGAAAGATCAAAATGTAATGAGTAAAGTTCATCATTTATAGAAATGGCACAAACCTACTAATTTTCTGTCTTTTTTTTTTTTGAAGATTTTATTTATTTGTTTCTAGAGAGAGGGGAAGGAAGGGAGAAAGAGAGGGAGAGAAACATTAATGTGTGGTTGCCTCTCACACACCCCCAACTGGGGACCTGGCCCACAACCCAGGCATGTGCCCTGGCTGGGAATAGAACCAGCAACCCTTTGGTTCACAGGCCAGCACCCAATCCACTGAGCCATACCAGCCAGGGCAAACTTAATAATTTTCTTATGTACCAAAAGTGTGATTGAAGAGTTGGGAAGACACCCAAAAGTCACTCACAGCAACTTGTGGATAGTTTCAGTGAGGTTAGATTATGGTTAGATTATGGTGCAATTGCAACCTTGAGAGATAAAACCCAGACCATTTCCCCCTTTTTGAAAAGGAATATCTATAGTAGTTATCCTGTGCCTGTGCCACCATTGTATGTTGGGAAGAGGGAGTAGATGGCATCCTCTTCTGTTCAACAGGTCTTTGGATGGTGGGGAATTTCACTCAGATGTGTCCTTAAGGAATAGCGGTCCTAAAGGAAAAGCATTTGAGGAATGTCATCCATACCTGGACCTAATTTAGATGCTAAAATTCTGGACTTCAGGCTGATGCTATGAGGGGATTAAAATTTGGGGTGCCTTGAGAAGGGGGTGAGTATTTTGCAGATGGGAAGAACATCAATCATTGGGGACGAGGAGCATACGGTGATAGCAGTCTTTAGAACAGCCTGCAGTGACCCCTTACTTCATGGTATTCATGCCCTTGCATAGTACCCTCCCAAATTGTATTGTGGTTGGTTTGTAAACCAATAGGAAATGGTATAAATGATGGTATGTACTGTATTTTTGGACCATAAGACACACCTAGGTTTCAGAGGAGGAAAACAGGAAAAAAATTTTGAAACAAAAAATGTGGTAAAATATTTAATAACATAAATAACATAATATTTCATCAATGTAAATGTAAACAGAACTCAACAGCAGCATTAACAACCATTATTCCTCCCAAATTTGGTGGGGAGGAGTGCGTCTTATAGTCCAAAAAAATACAGTAACTTCTAAAGCTAGGTATTAAAAGACATTGCTATCTCTCCCCCTCTCTCTAACTGCTTTTCTGGGAGAAACCAGCTGCCATGTAATAAGGACATTCAAGAAACTCTGTGGAAAGGTCCACATAGCAAGGAATTGAGCTCTCCAGTCCACAGTCATGGGAGGGAGCCGTCTTGGACACAGATCCTCCAGCCCCAGTCCAGCCTTCAGAGGCTGCAGCCCCACCTGACATCTTGACTGGAACCTCAAGAGAGACCTGAGCTAGAACCACCTCTCAGAAATAGTGTGAGATAATAAATGTTTGTTGTTCTAAGCCACTGAGATGAGAGGCAATGCAGCAATAGATAATAAATAGCCAATATAGTTGACATACTTATTTTCTGAATCCCTGAACTCACAAACTTGTGTAAAACTAAAAATACTCATGATGAACTGACCACTTACAAAATTAGTCCTCAGGTATTCCTACCAACCTTGCTCATCTAATTGGCTGCAGAGTGAAACTTCAAGTTTTGAAAAAGACTTCATGCCGGCCCTGGCTGGTGTAGCTCAGTGGATTGAGCGCGGGCTGCGAACCAGGCATCGCAGGTTCGATTCCCAGTCAGGGCACATACCTAAGTTGCAGGCCATGTCCCCCAGCAACCACACATTGATGTTTCTATCTCTCTCTCTTTCTCCCTCCCTTCCCTCTCTAAAAATAAATAAATAAAATCTTTAAAAAAAAAAAAGAAAAGAAAAAGACTTCATGCCCTGACTGGTGTGGCTCAGTGAATTGAGTGATGACCTGTGAACCAAAAAGTCACTGGTTCAATTCCCAGTCAGGGTACATGCCTGGGTTGTGGGCCAGGTCACCAGTTGGAGGCATGTGAGAGGCAACCACACATTGATGTTTCTCTCCCTCTCTTTCTCCCTTCCTTCCCTTCTGTCTAAAAATAAATAAATAAAATCTTTAAGGAAAAGAAAAAGAAAAAAGACTTCACAAAGTCCATGGAAGTGCTGTTAGAAAACAAATCAATCATCAAAGCAATTGACAATGTTGACATTAGAAGCAGCATCCTCCTGAGATAATCCAGTTAGGGGCTAAGCAGGGTTTCAGGGTAGACGGTCAATAGGTGACACATTGGCTGCAATCAAAGGAACAACCAGAAAACTTTTCTATGCAGGCGATATCCACTGGTCACTTCCATGTGCACCCCTCTGTCCCCACATGGCTCCTGTGCACTGACAACAGATGGTGCCCTCAAACTAAGGGCAGAGAGAGCCCTGGACATGGACCCTGCTCATCTCTGTAGCTCCTCCCAGTCCTCGTTCAGCACTTTGAAACTCAAAAACCCAAAACTGAGGCTCAAGTACAGTAGGCCCAGATGAAATTGTGGAAGTACCAGAACCATAAACACTCATATGTTAATGTTGTATTTTATTAGTATTATTCCACCAAAGTGTGGCCCAGCAATATCATGTAATGAATTACAAACAGTGCTCCTAACAGCCATGGGGAAAAGACGCAGGATATGGGAGGGCAAAGAAATGCTGAAACCTGTATGTTGCATGATGTGGTTCCTCCAATAAACCTTCTGGCCCTTCCATAAAATTATGAAATGCCTTATGTAATTTGATTTTGAGTGAAGTAACTGAATTTTGCATTTAAATTTATTCAAGGGCCCTCAGAGATATCATACTAGGAGCTGGGATGAGAAGCAAGTTGGGGGCAACTTTTGGATTTCTCTAGACTGAGAAAATTGGGGAAAGGGAGTAAGGAAATTTTTCCTAGGAATAAAGGACATGGATGTCCCTAATTGACCATTATGCTACATTTGAGGTCCCATCCAGGATAGTTTGAACTAAGGCGATGTAGCCACCTACATGTTGATCCTGAGCAAGAAGTGCACCCTTCCCACTACTACCCAATTCTGGATAATTTGTGCCAGGGTATTGATGCTAATCCCACAAAAGCCTCTATGGTACTAGGAAGTCCACTTCAAAGACAATGGGAAGATGTGTGATTACATTGAAATAAATCCTATAGCCTTTAGGAAACAGATGTACAATCTCAAATTGGATGTTTCAGTGGTAAGCCGTGTCTACATCATTATTTGAACATAGAGCTACTGAGCCTCACTTGAAATAACTGGTGGCAAGGAGACCTCCATATCTGGTGCTTACCAGCCTCTAAACACCCCATTCCTTAAGAGAGTGGAGCTTTTTAGGAAGCCTATTTGATATGCTTGCATTTGAGCAGCCTCTACTCTGCTCCTTCTGTTGAAACAGGATTCCATTGTCCAATTGAAAAACATTGGGTTGTTTATATTTTTATTATATATTTAAGTTTTTTATTTATTGATTTTTTTAGAGAGGGAGACATCAATTTGTTATTGCACTTATTTATGCATTTATTGATTGATTCTTATATGTGCCCTGACCAGGGACTGAACCTGCGACCTGGGTGTATCAGAATGATGCTATCTATAACCAACTGAACTACCGAGCCAAAGCAACGCATCAGTTAAGATTTTGACAGCGACTTTCCATAGTAACAGCAAAAGACAAGCAGGTTGTCTTTTGAAAGGAAATTTGTTTTTTAGTAAGATGAATTTCAGTGTGAGTAGTAAAGATGTGTGGATGTTTGTGTGCTCACTGCGTCATTACAGACTGTTAAATATGTTATACGTGACTTCTCAGGCTAGATCATAAGAGGATATAGCATCTGTTTCTCTCTCTCTCTCTCTCTCTCCATCTCCATCCCCATCCCCATCTCCGTCTCCATCCTGTCCCGACGCCAACCCCGTCCCCGTCCCGTCTCCGTCACCCGTCCCCATCCCCATCCCCATCCCCATCCCCATCCCCATCCCCATCCCCATCTCCATCCCCATTCCCATCTCCATCTCCACCTCTATTTCTATCTCTATCTCTTCATTCACTTGGAATCTAGCTTCCATGCTGGGAGGAAGTCATGCAAATATTCCAACCTCAGCTGAAGTCTCAGCCAACAGCCAGCATCAATCACTAGACATGCAAGTGAGCAAGCCTTTGGAGGATTCCAGCCCTCAGCTTTTAAGCCCCTCCAAATAATGCTGAGTAGAACAGAGACAATACTTCACAATTTTTAATGTCTTGAACAAATTAAATGTTGCACTGTTTAAGCGATTAAGCTTCAGGATGCTTTGCTTTATAGTCACAATAACTGGAGGAGTGGGCAACTGGAACAAAGCAGAGTATGGTTACAAGAGAAACGAGGCAGGAGACCCAGCTAGGAATGGAGAACAGTCGTTATGGTGAGGCTGCCACAGGCCCTGTGCAGTTTGTCATTAAGATTATCCCAGCATAGAACAAAGACCTCCAGCTCAGCTGAGGCTCTTCTGTCCCATGTGTGCTGATGCTGGGTCTGACTGCTGAGAAACCACATGGATCACTTCATTCGGTGTTCAGTCTGGGTGATCCACAGGACCGTACTTAGCAGGCACAAAGGTATCATTGTGCACAGAGTTCAAAACCATCACCCTCACAAAAGGGGGGCAGGGCTCCACCTGCCACAGAATGTTCACAGTCGAAGTTGCCCAGAGGTGGGATGAGGTGGCTCAGAGGTAGTGAATTTCTCTTCACTTGCAATGTTCAGGGATGAGATGGCCACCTGTGTGTAATAGCATTTTATCACTTTACTAAAGCATGGTTGAAAAACAATAAACTACACATATTTAATGTATATACACCTACAAAACTATCACCACTATCACCACTAATAATAAACATACCGATCATTCTCCCAAATTTTCTGTGTTCCTTCTAATCCCTCCATTCTGTTCCTCCCGATGCCCCTTCTTCCCACCCCAACCTCAGGCGACCACTAGTCTGCTTTCTCTTACTGGATGTTTGCATTTTCTAGATTTTTGTGTAAGTGGAATCCCACAGTGGATACTCTATCTTATCTGGCTTCTCTCACTCAGAATCCCTATTTGGAGACTCGTCTGTGTTGTTCTATGTATTAGCAGTTTGTTCTTAAAAAAAAAAAAAAGATTTTATTTATTTTCAGAGGGAGGGGAAGGGAGGGAGAAAGAGAGGGAGAGAAATATCCATTAGTTGCCACTAGCATGCCCCCAACCAGGGACCTGGCCCAGGCATGTGTCCTGACTGGGAACTGAACAAGTGATCTTTCAGTTCACTGGCCAGTGCTCAATCCACTGGGCCACACTAGCCAGGGCTGTAGTTTGTTCTTTTTATTGTTGGATAGTATTCCATCAACTAGATGTACCACAATTTGTTTATACATTTAGCTCTAAATAGATATTTGGGTTATTTCCAGTTTTGGGCCATCACAAATCTTTATATGGATCTGTGCTATTGAGAAAGGCTAGTAAGCCAGGCCAAGTGGAATAGGGAAACTGAGAGAGAGAGTTAAACAAGCAGTTTGTCACCATCTAGAAAATCCAATCTTCCCTAAACCAAGAACACTTATGAGTAAATGGTTTGTTCTTTTCCTTCCCAACCAGAGGGTAGATAGCTTAAACCCTCAAAATTAAGGTTCCTGAGTATGCTCTCCCTCTCAGGGAACATGCCTTTGCCTTTTTCTTTCCCCTTCTCCTCTTCTTCTCCCACAGATATGCATCCCCTAAACCCTAAGAGACCCCACAAGGCTTGCATCCAGGGGAGTAATGGGCGGCAGCAGCTCATCCAGGGCGGACCCCCTGACCCTGTCCCCAAGAACTCCATTTCTCTGACTCCTTAGTAAGCTAAAGCAGCCCCACCTGGGCTCCCCTATTGCTTCCAATACCCTAAGTCCTATCTTGTTTCGCCATCCCCAACTTTAATAATCACCTGGACTTGCGTTGTGAAATCTTTCCTGCATGAAGGCAAGAACCCACACACTACTGGCCAGACCTAAGCAGATAACTCAGGACCAGGTCCCGTTTCTGGTTAAGATACAGTATCTACTCCCTCTCAACCCCAAATTCTTTCCAACTCTTCTCAATCTACTCCTGCCTTTGGGTTTTTCTAATGGCTACCTTTTTCTGCTTGGAATGATCTCCTCTCTGGCTATCTATGGGAATAGATCTCCTCTATTCCCATAGCTACATGACTAACTGAAACCAGAAAAGCCAGCATTCGTGCTGCTTCTCCCCTACCAGACCCCTAACAGACCATCTTACATTTCCTTTCAAGCCAGCCTTTTTATAATGGAGAACAAAGTGTGGTGAGGGGTTTTGAAATCCAGGGAAAATCAGATTAAAGAAACTGCAGTGTTCTCACCCTGGGTGGTTAGCTGTCCCCTGGTAGTGGTCGTCTGTCTCTCCTTGGAACACAATGGCTCAGATGTCTCTAGCTGTGCCCCAGGAGGTCAGCTCTCTCTCTTGAGAGTGCTGAGTAGTACCTGCAGTTCCTGAAACAATAGCTTTAACATAGGCATTACCTAATAGGCTTATTAACTATTTACCTTAAGCTAAAGTTTTCCAACTGAGTCCCCCATTATAACTCCCTCACTTCCTTCAAGCCTTGATTCAAAATTCACATTCAATCTGGCCCACCATACCATCATTTCTAATATTGCAATATAACCCACCCCACACTCCCAATACCATATACTCTGCCCTATTTGTTTCAGTTCTTTTATTTTTCAAATATAAATCATTGATGCATTTCAAGTGCTTGGAGTAGTCCCTGGCACCTGATAATACTTGATAAATTGTTGAATGAATGCATGAATATACATGGTCCACACTATGGAAATCAGTGACTTCCAGTTAAATATGAATTCTGTATATGCAGGGATCTCCACCCCACCCTAATAAATGTGGATAAAGAGAGGTTCTATAGAAAGTAACCTCAGGGTGATCTTATAAGGTGGGGGAACTAAAAAACAGAATTTATAAAACATTTGTGTATTTATTCTTACATGTTTAAACTTCAATTACCTTAAAAATACTCTCCATTTAATGCAATACACCTAAACTGCTCAAAACAGTTTTTAAACTTGTTGACTTTGATGACTTTTAGTGCTTCTGCAATTTTTTGTTTCACCTCTTCCACATCGGTAAAATGCTTCCCTTTGAGGACTTTTTTTCATATGGGGAAACAAAAACCAAAGTCACTCAGGGCGAGATCAGGTGATTAGGGAGGTTGGGGCCCAGGGGTTATGCCCGTTTTACTCAGAAACTGCTTGAACATGATGGGGGAAAGTTGGAAAATTTTAGTTTAAGTAATAGCTAATAAGCTTAGTAATCAATGCCAGTAAAAGCTATTATTCCAGGAACTGAAGGTGCGACCCACCCTGACTCCAGGAAACCATAAGCAGTTTCACCTTTGCACCCCAGGAGGACTGCAAGCGATTCAAGGTGGTATCTGAGCCTTTGTACTCCAGGGTGAGATGCCCACCACCCAGGACACAGCTAAAGACCACCGCTGGGGTGAGAATGCTGCAGTTTTTTAATCCAATTAACTTTTCCCTGAATTCCAAACCCCTTACCTACTCTGTTCTCCTTAAGATCGCCAGCCATCTGAGTAAAACATCCATAAAAATTCAATCCTTGTCTCTGCTCATTGGGTCTGGTACGTGACAGCCAGCATAAGCACCGGCTTTTCCAGTTTCAAACACTCAATGCCTTGTGGGCAGGTGCGCTCATAAATCTCCCGTCTTGAAATGGGCAAACATGTTGAGAGTCTTCAAAAAAATTCACTGAAGCTGAATATAGGCACTCATCACAACACCAGCTGGTGCACTGATACAGAAGGGTTTATAGAACACTCACCTAGTGGGAGAAGCCTGTATTACAAGGGGCCCACCCTCCAGAAGATAATTCTGGGTTTTTGGGGGTCCCCCTTCATAAATTCATAACTAAGCAGGTCATAGTAAGTAATCATGCCCAAGGCATGTGACTTCTTTAATAAAATGTTTAACTTTGCCTTAAGCAAGCCCTGACCATTGTTTTCAGGCATCTCACGTAACACATTTTTGAAATAAGCCATAAGCCAGCCTCAAGGAAGCACATAATCTTTTTCTTTTTTTTTTAAGATTTTATTTATTTATTTTTAGAGAGAGGGGAAGGGAAAGAGAAAGAGAGGGAGTGAAACATCAATGTGTGGTTGCCTCTAGCATACCTTATAACGGGGACCTGGCCCAAAACCCAGTCCTGTGCCCTGACTAGGAATCAAACTGGTGATGCTTTGGTTCGAAGGCAGAGCTCAATCAACTGAGCTACAATAGCCAGGGCCAGAAGCACATAATCTTGTTGACTATTCTTTAATCCAGTCCCCACCTTGCTTTTCCCCACTTCTATGTAATTTTACATTTCTTCCTTAATTTCAAATGCATGAAAGAACCTGCAAAACTCTTATTTGCAGAACATTTGATATCTTGCTTCCCAGCATATGTCATCAGTTTGTCTCAAACTTTTATTAAAATTCTCTACAGGTTTGGATGTCTTTCTCCCCAGCTCCCTTGGGTGGCGAGGGTGGGGAGAGCCCCAAACCTCCCAGCCTTGCTACAGTCCCCTGCTTGCACACCACCGACTGCCAGCAACGGCCACGCATGGAACCAACACTCCAGCGCCATCCATTTTCAGGGCTAGTTGATTAGGCAGGTGAGTTGTTACACACTCCTTAGCAGATTCCGACTTCCATGGCCGCCGTCCTGCTTGAATGTCTCTTATGCTGATGCATGCTACTAAAACATCTAGAAAGGAATAGAACAAGTGCCATCCCGGCAAAATAGTGAGAGTTGCGGAAAACATAACAAATGAGAGATGTCAACAAAAATTTTAGAAGATGAAAAGCAGATGAACACAAGCTTCCTCACTCAGGGAAAGCTGAAAGCCAAGGCTGCAGACTTCCAAATGAAGCCGATGTGCACCCAGAACCTGGGGAAGAGGCCTTAACTGTGGCTCTGAGTTTCTCTGAAGTGGGTATGGGGAAGCTGAAAGCAGAAGAATTGGTTGAAAGACTAATTAAAGCAGGTAGGATCCCAGGTCTCTCCCATCTCCCACCAGCCCACAGGGCCAGGCCACTGCTGCTCCCTGACGGGAGGGAGGCTAAATGTTTGGTCTCTGCAAAGGCTGAATCAGGCAAATGGTTTAGAAATATCAGCCACAACTTGGAAAGCAGAGTGAGGTATTTTGTTGTGAAAAGTAAGAGGGTGCATTTGAAAATCTACATCCTTCCAGGGTAACACACACTGATACCCTCCCCCATTAGGTTCTCAGGGTGCTGACAGCCAGAATTATAAAGCCAGTCAGCTACTGCTGCTAGGTAGGATAGATAGATAGTAAACCAAGGCAGGAAGGAGGAGGAAAACTTGTTTCACCCACTGACTCAGCAGCCCCGAGCCCGGTCCGATGATATTGCCAAGTGTTCCAACACCACAAGAAGCATCATGCTAACATGGAAGGAGGGAGGCCTTGAAATTCTGTTTGCACTCTACAGGAAAGAAGGCCTTGAAACTGTGCTTTCATCCCAAGGCCTGGAAGGCTGGAAAGGGCCCACAGTGCCCAAAAGAAGGGAGCCTATAAAACAACTTTGGTTAATTGCCTACCTCTTGTTACTATCTGTTTTATGAGGGAATCCCTAATGCTTACAGGAAGCCCATAAATAATTTTGGGTAGCTGTTCCAACTTCAATTAACTGCCTCAGGTTGAGGCAGGAGATAGTCAGGAGGAGGAAACTCCAGAGGTGCCCCAGGGCTAATACAAAGGACATTAATACAGGACAGAGATCCTGTTCTAAGGCCGGTTGTTCCTGCTTTCTAGAAAAGTGCTGAACCATGGTGAATCTTGAATGCACCTGCACAGAAGATGCTACATGACCCCCACTTCATTATAATAACAATATAATAAATTAATATTGTGGGACCCCCTTCCCCACTTACCAATCAAGGAAAATCATAGGAGACCACATGTGCAGTAGCTTTAAAGTAATACAACTACTTATATATGGGCAATAAAACCCCACTAAAACTAGCAAGGAAATATCCATCTTGTAAGAATAGAATCCCTCCAGCCCTGGAGGTCAATCTCTGCTTGGAGTTGGCCCACTCCCATGTTCTGTGTACTATCACTGCTATCTTTCTGCTATAAACTCTCTGTGTGTTCAGTTCAATTCTTTGTCCTCAGTCACCAAGAACCTGTGCCCACCTGTGACACTATCACATATCTGTTTCACAACAAGATGAACAAATGGAGTCTGAAGAAAGATGTGGATTTGGGCTAACAGACCCCCACACATACCTAAATTTGGGTAGTCACATGCCCCAAGGAAGCTGGCACCACCTTTAACTGTTAATCAACATGTAACTTCTTGGCCTGGCTGGTGTGGCTCAGTGGATTGGGTGCCAGCCTATGAACCTAAAGGTCAACAGTTTGGTTCCCAGTCAGGGCACATGCCTGGGTTGTGGGTCAGGTCCCTGATTAGGGGCATGTGAGAGGCAACTGATCAATGTATCTCTCACACATCCCCATTTCTCTCCCTCTCTTTCTCCCTTCCTTCCCCTTTCTAAAAATAAATAAAATCTTTTAGAAATATATTTAAAAACTTCTTCACCCCCATCCCACCAGCTATATAAGCCCTCAGAACAAAGGACCTGAGACTCTTGCCACCCTTGCCCTTGCCTTGTGCTGCCCTTACCTTGCCATGCTGTGAACCTATGCCTATCAACCCCACCTTAGTAAGGCCCATTCTCTTCCATGAGCACATATCACCAATAAACTCTGTTTGAACACTAATAGACTTGCTGTTCTGTAATTCCTTACTGCGTTGGCAAGAAGAACCAAGTTTCTCTCAAAACACTCCTAGGTGCAAATTCTATAGAAATGAAAATGTTACTGGACAGGGCACCAGGCCCTGAGTGGGTTTGTTTATGGCCAGCAGACCATGTGCATTCTTGACTTCATGCAGGCAAGATTTCACAACACAAGTCCAGGTGCTTTTTAGAGGATATCTGAGGACAGTGAAACAAAGAAGAGCTTAGGAAGAAACAGAAGAGCCTATGTGGGGCTGAGTTGATTCACTGGGTCAGGGGATCAGCCCAGGACAAACTGCTGCTGCCCTTTGCTCCCTAGCTGCCAAGTCTCATGGGGTCCCTTAGGGTTGGGAGATACATGTCTGTGGGAGAAAAAAGGGTGGGGGGGGAAAAGGGGTAGGGGGAAGAAAAAGGTATGGGCATGCTCCTGAGAGCAGTGGTGGGGGGAGCATGCTGAGAACTTTGTTTTGAGGGGATTAAAGGCTGGGAGTTTAGGGGAGGTCTGAGGGGAGGATCTTAATAGAATATTCATCATCTTTATGCTGATGTAGCAAATGAGAATTATTCTTTTTTTTTTTAAGATTTTATTTATTTTTTTAGACAGGGAAGGGAGGGAGAAAGAGAACCATCAATGTGCGGTTGCTGGGGGACATGGCCTGCAACCTAGGCATGTGCCCTGACTGGGAATCAAACCTGCGATGCCTGGATCGCAGCCCGCGCTCAATCCACTGAGCTACACCAGCCAGGGCGAGAATTATTCTTTTAATCTGTCCTTCGATGTGGTTGAGAAATGGCACTAACTGGATTTCTGTTATCTATCTCCCTGAGTAGTGTGACTTAAGCTATTTACCCTTTGGTTGGGGAGAAGTGTAAACCATGTACTCTTAAGTGTCCTTAGTTTAGGGAAGATAGGACTTGCTAGATGGCTGCAAACTGCTTGCTTAACTATCTGTTTCAGTTTCTCTATTCCACTTCTTCTGGCTTAATAGCCTGTCTTAATGTTTGATCCTGTTTTTATAAAGCAGTTCAAAACCCTGTGTTTGTGGAAGTTATGTGTTGTTCAAGAAAAACATTATTCATGGCACTTGCTAAAGTGGTAATGTCACATGAGGGCACAGGTAACCAGGTTCTTGGTGATTGGGACAGAGAATGGAACCAAACACACAGAATTTATAGCAGAGAACATGGGAGCAGGCCAACTCCAAGCAGAGATTGACCTCAGGGGCTGGAGGAATTGTATTCTTATAGGGCGGATCCCTCCTGGCTAGTTTTGGCACAACTAGGCTTTTATTGCATATGTACAAGTAGATGTATTACTTTAAAGCTACTGCGCATGGTCTCCCATGATCTTCCCTGATTGGCCACCAGAGAAGTGGTCACACAGTGGTACCGAATGGAACCCCCTTCTCCTGGGGTCCCCCTGTACTAGGTTCACTTTGCCCACCACCAGGGAATTTTAGCTCTCAATGTCAGAGACTGGTGAAAAGGAAAGAAGTTATTTATTCAAAACTTATACAGACTTAAGAGTAATGACTTAATGTCTTCATTAAAATCCCAAAGTTTCTTAAAACACCCACAAACACACAGAGTCTTTCCTCCCCTCCCCCCTTTGCCCAGTCTTGGGTACCATATCTCAGGAAAAGAAATAGAAGTCTGTGGCTTAGGTAGCCCCTGATTCTTCTCAGTAATCTGTGCTCAGCTGGCAGGCCTCCTTCGGTTCTCAGCACCAACAGCTGTGCCACCAGGATCTCCAGTTCTTAATCCAAAACCACATTATACCTTCTCGTGGCCCATCAAGTCCTTTCACCCCTTTCCTTCCTATAGCATCTCTCCTGCATTCTTCCAAGCTGCTAAGAGAGAGCTCTGCATCCCTACTACATCTTGTTTTCCAGCTTCCTAAGCTGCGTGGCAAAAAGAGAGCCAAAGCCACGTGGTTCTTCTATCATGGCCGCCTTGCCTGGGTTGAAATTCCAGCACCAACCTTCCTCTGCAGCCCCATTTCTGATTCCTCCCGCAATCAGCTACATTTGCCAGCATTCCCGCATTTTTCCAGCTTTTCTGGGCTGCCATAGTAAGCCCAGGCAAGTGTGGCCCTGTGGTGTGAAGCCAATCATCTCCAAGCTTTTACGTAGGCTCTGTAATGAGGGGGAGTTGCCTCCCAGTTACATCCTGGGTGGAAGTCACTTCCATCTCTCTAGCTCAAAGCATAGTCACCGCTATTTAACATATCTATGAAACCAGTCAAAAGTTATAGATATGTTAACAACTGTTCTAGAGGGTATCTGTAAAACTGTTGCTATGCAAAAAAACAAAAACAAAAAACTCTCAATGGCCCTGCTCCATGCATCCTATCCCCCAGTTCAGACTTGTGGGTGTGAGGACATCCCATATGTTTAATATTTCTTGGACACCCTGAGTTCTGGACCCCATTACAAATCCTTCTTTTTGGGGGGCACCCTGGATACACCCTTTTACAGTAAGATGGACTTTATTCAGAACTATCATGCTAGGTATAGGCACTACTGTGGTGGAGTTTTGCAGGAGGAAGAGAGATTGGGCTCAACTCCAAATTCCCAAGAAGGAAAGGTTGGGAATTTATAGCCAAGAACCAGAGTGGGGCAATGGTGGTGGTAGTGGTGGTGGGGTGTTTGTTGAGGAAAGCAAAGTACTAACAGGGTAAGGTGATTCTTAGTGTGATGAAAAAGGGGATTCACAGGGTAATCTGATCATAAATCACTAGCTGGGAGGGTCATGGTGAGTAATCACACCATAGGCACATAATTTACTTAGTAAAAAGTTTGACTTGGCCTCAAGCAAGACCTGTGCATTGTTTCAGGGCATCTAGGGTAATAAATCTTTGAAATAAGCCATAGCCACCCTCAAGGAAGCACATAATCTTGTTAACTATTCTTTCATCCAATCCCCACCTTGCTTTTTCCCACTTCCATGTAGTTTTACATTTCCTCCTTAATTTCAAATGCATAAAAGAACCTGCAAAACTCTTATTCTGTGGAGTATTTGACATCTTGCTTCCCAGCATATATTGTCAGTTTGTCTCAAACAAAATGTTATAAAAATTCTATATAGGTTTGAACGTTTCTTACATCGACCATGTTTGGTAAACTGAATAAAAGAAGGACTTTTGCTGAAGGCAGACCAGAATAATAAGGTATCCCCCCAGTGGATGGTGACAACAATGAGAAATGTGCTCATCTATCAGGGATGACCAGACATCAAGGGTGAGGGATTTTGTCTAAAATGACTTAGCAGGATTCATGCTAAAAAAAATGGACAATGCAAAGAAAGACACAGAAGTCCAAAGTCAGCACTTAGTTGAGAAGACAACTCAGAGGAGCCTGAGCAGTCTGGTAAAAAAGAGACAGTGTGTATGTAAGTGTATATGACTACAGAGATGGGAAATAAGTGTGGAAGGAGACACACGGTATCAGACTTCCTGTGATTGTAGCACACATACAGCAAGGATATCTTTAGGCAAAGGTCTGACTCAAATGTCACCTCCTCAGGAAAGCCCTCCTTCAGCATCCTAACTAAAGTTGTCCATGGCACCTCCCCCATCCATCGCACTCCCCAATTTTCACTTTCTTTTATTTTTAAAATTTTTATTGATTTATAGAAAGAGAAAGGAATGGGGGGAGAGAGTAAGAGCAATATTGATTTGTTGTTCCACTTATTTATGCATTTACTGGTTGTTTCTTATATGCCCTGACCAGGGATCAAACCCAAAACCTTTGAGTATCAGGACAATACTCTGACCTACTGAGTTACCTGGCTAAGGCATTTTTGGCGATTATAAATAAAGCTACTATAAGTATTTGCACACAGGTGGCTGTATGAACATAAGTATTAATTTCTCTTGGGTAAATACCTAGGATTAGGATCACTGAATCATATGAAAGGCATGTGTTTAACTTTACAAGAAACTGCCAACAGTTTCCCATAGTGGTTGTGTCAGGCAGGATAAATAGCAAACCAAGGCAGAGAGGGGGTTGGAGACCTGTCTCACTCATTAATTCAGCAGTCCTGAGCCTGGTCAGATAAGATTGCCAGGTGTTACCTCTGAAAATCACAAGAAAAACCATGATAGTGCAGGAGGAAGAGAGTCCTTGACATTTCTTATGTATCATTTCCACTATCTGAGAAAGAAAGTCTTCGAAACTGTATATTAATCTCAACAGTCAGGTTGAAACCGGAAAAGACACTGGAGTTTGGGCTGCCTGTCACTACCAAACCCAATAAGCAATGATAGTGATTGAATCTTTATGGGCACTTTATTCAGATGACTGGTGATCTGAAAAGATGGTGGGTTCATACCCTATCAGACCATCTTCCCTTTTCTTTCCAGGCCAAGGTTTGTATAGCAGGGTATAAACAAGGTACAGTGAGGGGTTTTGAAATTCAGGGAGGGTCAAGTGAAAGGAACTGCAACAATCCTGTCTCCTGGGCAGTTAGCTGTTCCCAGGGGCAGGTGGTCTTCTGTCTCTCCCTGAAACACAATGGCTTGGATGCCTCCACTTGTCCCCAGGCGATAATCTCTAGCAGGGCCCCAGGAGGTTGGCTGTTTTCCCAGGAGCCAGGATGGGTCTTATCTGTAGTTTCTGAAACAAAAGCTTTAACATACACATTACTTGCTAGGCTTATAACTATTTACCTTAAACTAAAATTTTCCAACTCTTAAGTCCCCTATCAGGGTCATTCAGGCTGGCTGGGTACCACTTGCAGCTTTGTGTTCAAGTGTATTTCATAAATAACTTTGCTACCTCACTTCCACTCTATGTGTTATCTCTGCCTGAATTCATCTCTTGCAAGTGAGACAAAAATTTAGGAGAGGGATCTCCCTAACTCTGGCCTCCCCAGTAACACTTGTACTATTCACATTCTCACCAGTGTAAAAATAAAGATCACCTGAATGAAAATAGAGGCTATTTATTCAGAGTTTGCTGCATACTAAAGGAGTCAGTCACCATCACCTGCATTTGGCAGAGGCTCAGAGGTAGGCAGGAAAGCTTCACAGTGGAGAAAAAGGAGGACATTAGGTATTTCCTGGCTGGAGGCTATTACCCTGGGAAAACTGTAGGCAGGCTAACCAGAAGCAGGGCATGCTATGTGATTGGTTAGGGGAGCACTTTTGACTTTCTCTGGTTGGTCCTAAATTGGAAGCCAGGGCAAAAATTAAGGAAGTTGACAGTTACTGACCAAGTGCTGATCACTTATGTACTACAGAAGGGGGTCAAGTGCTACAGAAGTTGTGGTTGTAGCTTGGTTTTCACGGCTGCTTGCTGCAGAGCTTGTGGGTCAGAATTCAATATGAGTCTTGCCACTGCCCTTTTGTAGATTCTGTCTCTCACTAGCAATGTATGAGCATACCAGTTGCTCTGCATCCTCATCAGTACTTGGTATTGTCAACTCAGGAGACATTTGCAGGGGGGAGTTTTGGTTTTTTTTTTTTTTTTTTTTTTTGCTTATGGATTTTATTTGCCTATACCTAACAATCATAAAGATTCTCCCCTATGTTTTCTCTTTTTATTTCACATTTTATATTTATCTCTGTGATTCATTCTGAGTTAATTTCTGTATTATGTGTGAGGAATGAGTCAAGGGTGATCTTTTTTTGTGCATATGGATATTTGTATGAACATGTGTTCCAGCACCATTTCTTGAGAGACTATCTTTCCTTCCTTTAATTGCCTTTGCATTTTTGTCAAAAATCAGCTAACCAGATTTGCATCTATTTTTGGACTACCTATTTTGCTCTGTGACCGATGTGTTTATCATTTAGCCAATGCCATACTGAGTTGATTACTGTAGCTTTATAGTAAGTCTTGAAATCAGGTGGTATGAGTCTTAAAACTTTGTTCTTCATTTCCAAAACAGTTTAGTTATTATGTTTCCTTTGATTTTTGCTATAACTTTTAGAATCAGGTTATTAATATTGAAAATATTTTTCTGTTTTTTTAATTGGTAGTGCATTAAATCTATAGCTACACTGAGAATTGACAGTCAATGATAATGAGTCTTTCAATCCATGAACAAGGTATATCTCTCCATTCATTTGGTCTGCTTTGATGTCTTTCATTAGTATCTTATAGTTGCCAACATAGAGATTATGTATATGTTTTGTTAGATTTATACCTAAGTATTTTTTTCTGGTACAGTTGCAAATGGTATTTTATTATTTCACATACTAAATGTTCATTGTTACTGTATAGAAATACAATTAACTTCTGTATATTGGTCTTATATCCTGAAGTCTTGAAAAGCTTACTTATTAGTTCTGGGAGCTTTTTAGAGATTCTTTGAATTTTCTCTTTTTTTAAGATTTATTTATTTATTTTTAGAGAGAGGGGAAGGGAGGGAGAAACAAAAGGAGAAAAACATCAATGTGTAGTTGCCTCTCACACACCCCCTACTGGGGATCTGGCCTGCAGTCCAAGCATATGTCCTTATTACAAAACAGAGTGGCGGAGGGGGGATGTTGAATGATATAAAAGAGCCCCCTTTTTTCTCCAGGGGTTCCTCCCCACCTACTGAGTTCATTTTGCCTGCCACCTGAGGAGAGATGTCTCTTAATACCAGAGATCAGTGAAAAGGAATTTATTATTTATTTGGAATAACAAACTAAAGTTCCCCACAAGTGCACACAGTCCTCCTGCACCCTCCACGTGGCAAAAGAGAACACTTCCAAAGCCTCATGGTCCTGACTCTCACCCAAGCCACATGGTCTCAACCAAGACACCAAAGCTGGGTGGTCTTAAACAGACACATGGTCCCCAAAAGAGAGACACCCAATGGCTGCCATGCCTCTGTTTAAATCCCAGCACTAATCTTCCTCTGCAGCCCCATTTCTGGCTCCTCTCACAGTTGGCCACAGCTGCCAGCATTCTGGGCAGGTGTGGCCCGGTGGTGTGGAGCCAATTATCTCCAAGCTCTTCTGGACCCTATTACAGATCCCTACTTGGGGCTCCCCTCTTGGCTGCACCCTGTTACATCCTGACTGGGAATCAAACCACCGACCCTTCTGTTCACAGGCTGGCACTCAGTCTACTGAGCCATACCAGCCAGAGCTAGATTCTTTGAATTTTCTATGTAGACAATCATGTCAAATTGAACTAGGAGCAGTTCTATTTCTTCCTTTCCAATTTGTATATCTTCTGTTTATTTTTTCCCATTGTTGCACTAGCTAGGACTTCCAACATGATCCTGAATAGAAGCAGTGAGAGTGGACAGCTTTTCCTTGTGTCTGATGTTAGGGGAAATCATTCAGTATTTCATGATAAGTATGATGTCAGTTGTAGGTTCTCAACTTCATCAGGCTGAGGAAGCTCCATCCTATTCATAGTTTGCTGCTAGTTAACATAAATGGATGTTGTGACATGCGTACTTCTTCATGTATTGAGATGATTATATGATTATTTTCCTCAACTATTAAGATGGTAAATTGCATTGATTTATTTTCAACTGTATAACCATCCTTGCATTCCCAAGATGAACTTCACTTGAACATGATTATTACTTTTATATACTGCTGAATTCTATTTCATAGTACTTTGTTAGAGATTCTCCCCTCTATAATCATGGTTTCCAGTTTTTCTTCCTTGTAATGTCTTGACTTAAGTTGGCCTCATAAAATAAATTGGGAAGTACACTCTCCCCTTCTGTTTTCCAAAAGAGATAGTATAGAACTGGTATTATTTCCCTTCTAAGTGCTTGGTAGTAAAACCATCTGAGACTGGAGTTTTTATTGTTGGATGTGTCAACGTAAGAAATATCCAAAACTGGAAACAATGACAGAACTTGCTTAAGATAAAGATAGGCCTTTTAGTAAAGAGCTCATATGCCTGGGGTGTGACTACCCACCATTGCCTTTCCAGTTAGGAATCTATGATCAGACCACCCTGTGGGGTTACTTTCTACAGAATTCCTCTTTCATCCACAGAACTTTTTAAACTATACATTCAATTTCTTTAATAGATATATGTGATACTGTGATGGGAGAGGTATAGAAATGTACTATTTTATTATAAAGATTCTCACAAAAAAATGAAAATAGTATCTTAAAAAGGAAACTACCAATCTCCACCTGCAGAATGGGATGGAGGGGGGCAGAGGGCAGGCAGTGTGAGTTTCTTGGATCACTTGGGGCCAGTGGGAAGATACAAGAACAGAACCAATCTAATGATGGCTGATGGTAAACCTAAGGAGCCTGCAAACAACAGGGGCTTCCTGAAGACCCAGCTACCCCTTCTAAGATGTTCAATAACAGCACCTTTCCAAAGCTACTAAGCAGGCATTTGGCACTTTAGGATTTTGTCCTGTGGATGCTTACGAGAATAGAATCCCTTCCACCTGGAACCAGCACTCTTTATAGTTCAAAATTTAAAACTGGGGAGGCGTGGCAAGGCAGCTGTTAGAAGAGCCTACCCAGCACCTGTGCCCTGGGCTCAAGGCCCTGGTTTCTGTCTAGTCCCTGGAGATATTTACACATAATATACATTTCATACAAATATACATAAATACACAATATAAAAGCTGAGGAGTTGCAGGAGAAGGATAGGGAGGACTTGGCAAGAAGCCAGAACTGGAGAAGTCTTCTCAGGCCACTTGTCTTGGAGGCAGGATAGTAAGAAGTTAGGGAAACTCCTTAGTTAGTAGAATAAGTGGAACTGAGACAAAATTATTAAACAAAGCCAAACAATTTGAGCAACTTACAGTTGCTCAAAAGTGATTACTAAATCACAAGGTCTTATCTTTCCTAACCAAAGACACTTAGAAGCACATGGTTTACCAGGGGTGTCCAACCTACGGTCCCCAGGACACATGAGGTTCAGGATGGCTATGAATGCACCCCAACAGAAAATCATAGATTTACTTAAAACATTATGAGATTTTTTTGTGATTATGTATCACAATGTATTTAATGCGTGGTCCAAGACAACCCTTCTACTTCCAGTGTGGCCCAGAGACACCAAAAGGTTGGACACCTCTGGACACATTCCAGGCCATCCAGGGACAGACTGGCCTTGGTCCCATTCCCTCTTGGATGACATTCTTTGAAAATAAAACTAACCAGAAAATAACCCTGACCCCTCTTGTGTTGCAACCAATCAAGGCCGGACAGATCCACTCTTGCCTCCGATAGATGGAAGGAAATGCACGGAGCGGTGGGGATGCTTGACATATCTTTACTGGAGGGTGGGCGACCACGCAAGCCACAAGCTGCATGCCTCTCTAATGGAAGCCCCTACCTGTTTAAATACTAGAGGGGAACAAAGACAGAAAACTGCCCAAAACTTATGTAACACAGTAGTTCTGTGCATGCAAGCTCACTTTATGTTATGAGAACAGTTTATCAGGCCCAGTCTCAAGGCTGTGAGAACACTGGTTATCAGGCCCCTCCAAGGCTATGGGAACACTGCTCCTCTTAGTTACCCAGATACCTGGGGAAGGAAGCCAGACTGCCTCCACTTACTCTGCACCTCTATGCACACATTTTGATGAATCAACATATCAAAGGACACACCAGAAAAGCTAATGAATGCTCTTTAAGACCTTGCCCCCCTGAAACCTGCCATAGGATTCCAGCTGGCTGAAGAAAGATGAAAAGCCTTATGACAAAGTAGCCATGGTATGCTCTCACTAGAGCACACTGATGCCTTGTATCTCTGCTTTCTTT
>PVIA01011065.1:0-47324 GCA_004024845.1 Tonatia bakeri
GTGGCACAGCCTTTCGAATGTGTTGGAATGGTGAAATGCGTGGTATGCAAATGGCACCTCCATATAAACTGAAGAGTCCCCGTCGTGGATTTCCATTTGGAGAAGAAGGAGACGTGTGGACGTTTCCCCAGGAGGCCCTTCAAAGAGTTTCACAGCAAAGGATCCCAGGGCCGTTTTAAAGGGAGACGGGAACTGGGACCCAGTGTCAACGCCACTTCCTTCCACAGCCACGGGACCGAAACATCGCTCAATGCGGTGATTGATGATTGGATGGTTAGAGTCTCCGGGCACAGCTGAGATTTCCAGAGAGGAAACGGCTCTCTTCACGAAAGGCTCCGCTCTGCTTACGTTGTTTCGAGATACTGCGTCGTTTTCCGGAGATGCACGGAGCTTGAGGCAGAGACATACACCAGGCGTTGGGGAACTCACACTTTCCCCTGGGGCTCCGTCACCAATGAACGGAAAACACGTGTGTGTGAAGACCAGGGCACAGAGCATGGGGCCGTCTCTCTCCTGACACTTGCCGGCCTTGCTGTCCCATTTCTCACTCTCGTTACCTTCCGGGTGTGGAGATTGGGATAAAAACAGCGGGTCAGAAGGAGACGTTGCTGTGAGCCATGCCGTGGTGAAAACTTTACTCCCACTTCCCGATTTCTCAAGGATGATGTTGTTAAACTATGCGCCCTGGCTCTCCCTGTCCTTCAGAGCTGGGAATGGGATCCTGCTTTCATATTTCTCAATGTTCGTGGCTTTATAAAAACTTGTATTTACATTTCATGCTTAAGATACTTGATTCTAGGCTGTGCTATGTGATGAAGTTAGATTGCAACAGACTGCTTCACCAGTAATCAGCGAGCCAGTAAAGGTTGCAATGCCTTTCCTTTCTGTTTCTATTTTTATTAACATGCTATAAAGCTGGGCACACTCATGGCAGGGAAGGAGAGCTCTTTCTTCCTTTACTTAAGGAGTATTACTAAGTAGCGACCACCTGTCAGACTCAGGCAGCTGGAGGATGCACAGGGCATCCAAGGAGGTCTTCCTGGTGGAGGCATCTGCTGGTGATCAGAAGGGCCTGGCCTCTTGTCGGTGGGTGCATCCTGGTTCCTCGAAGCAAATGTTCTGGGACGTCCCCTCGCTGTCTCTCCATGGCTCAAAGACCCAGCAGTGTCACTTGAGGCCAAGAGTGAACCCACGTGTGGGAGCTGGGAGTAAAAATTGTAGAAACCTACCAATTGTAGGCTCCACCCTTGTTCATGAGAATCCCATCAAATGATGAACCCGTGACCAAAATACCAGAAAATAGCAACTACCTAAAAATCTAAAAAATACTTCCAAAGAAATCTGAATCATAGCCTACATCAGCCTTTGAGGCGTGAGATTCGATCACAATGTAGCCTCCCATGAAACCCTTTACCAATTAAAGATAATGCAAAAAAGTAAATACATAAAATAAAGATACTGAAATGAGAGGGGATTCTCGAAGAGAAAAATCAGAGACACGGGTGCACGTACAACGTGGGGGGCTCGTACGCACAGCTTTGGATGAGGGACTGGAAGGCAGCTCCCCTCTGCTCCGTGTTGCTGACGGAGTGCTTGCATTCTTCTGGGGGAGCGGACAGGGTGGGGACACCGCTCGCCCGCCACTCACGGTGGTGGGCTTAAGCGACTGGACTGTGCCACAGGCTCAGCCCCGAGTGCCCGTGACCTTCACATTTGAGGTCTGTTATCTCACCTGACCCTTGTAATAGACTGCAAGTGGGGAGTTATCAGCGTGTCCACTTTACAGACGTGAGGCAGAGGAAGAGAGAGGTAACGAGGTAGTTTGCCGAGGATTGCACAGCGAGAGTTAGTAGTGACGGACACAGTTCACACTAAACAGTTGTAGGCGGTGTGCTCCCAGCACACTTGCACACGCCTCACCAATGCCTCCTGATTCATTGAACACTTGGGTCAAAGACCACCATATCCGCCACCTTGTCTAGAGCCCACGGTCTCCGATTCTCAGGCCAGACTCTGCTCCGTCTCCTCTCTGTGGCGGCCCCACACCTGTCAAACCACATACGGTGGCTTTGTGCTGAAGTGTCACCGTTGCAAGGAAAACCTTTGTCATCATCACCGTTCCGTGCCTGGACCCTGGCACGCTACCAGCTCACAGGGCCTGCTCGATCCACATTTACTAAACGTATCACAGCTCAGCTGGAAGAATCAGTGTTAGACTCTCCATTTCTGCAAACCAACAGAAAACCCTTTCTTCATGAACAAGTTAAATCTCTTTTGACTTGTATCATTAAAAAATAAATAAATAAAACTCCAGTGGAACAAATGCAGACAGTTCGGCTAGTTCACGCCTCTTCAACCCCCTGTGTCACAGGGTGACGTTCACCCAGCCTGCCTGTCCGAGGGCTCGCACACGGCTTGCACTGATGCCTCTTTCCCTCACCTCTCACCTCCAACTGTGCCGTCGTCAGCAAGTCCCATGGTCCTTACACCCTCCACCCAGGATCAAGGTAAGACACGAGGCAGAGAAAGGTGTCTTAGAGAGGTCCTCGAGATTGCACCAGTTATACAAAATACAAATCCATGTCCGGGGCAAACGCTGCCGCCTTTCAGAACGAGAAGATTGGTTATAGGGGTCGGAGAGAAAATCGATGCCCGTGGAACTGATCCATTCCCCATCTAGACAGTTTACGTCGCCTTGAAGGCACCGAGTTGCCATTTTTCTCTGTCTGTCAGCTGTTCACTTGCCATGTGGGCTATTCAAGCTTTCCAAGTCCTCTCTGCCAGTCCCTCCGAATGCCTGGCTGTTGGGTGCACATGGAATAAGTTATCCCGTGGAAAACATCTTGAATCTTTCCAGCGTGTGGTCACGTGTACTGGTCAATCTTAAACATGCCGGTAAAGAAATGCCGGACTAGCGCACTGGACACAAAATACAAACGTCTCACGTAAGACAGCAATAACTAAAGTTCTCAATGTTAACACGACTTAGGAAATTTCAGGTCAGAGGGAAAGACAAATCTCCAAGGCAAGCCTTGAAATTCTGATAGGTAGTAACCATGTCTTCTACACGCCTTCTACACACCTTGGCTCCTCAGTCAGGCCTAGAGATGATACCCTGGGCAATGGAATAGAAGAATTCGGGCCCTGGGTGGTGTGGCTCAGGGGTTGCCAGCCTGCAAATCCAAAGGTCCCCAGTTCGATTCCCAGTCAGGGCACGTGCCTGGGTTGTGGGCCAGGTCCCCAGTAGGGGGTGCATGAGAGGCAACCACACATTGATATTGCTCTCCCTCCCTTCCTTTCTCTAATAAATAAATAAAATATTGGGGGGGAAAAGAGTTCCCTTGGTTTCTGTGTCTGTCTGCACCTTGCTCTGTCCTCTCTCTGCGTCAGTGTCTGTCCACTGGACACCAGTGCCCTTCAACAGGCCTGGAAGCTCAGAGGGGTGACCTTCCGCTGACAGATCTGAGCTCAGAGCGTTTCTGTCTCCCTCTGAGCATGAGTGAATCACTCTTGCCCATTCCAAGATGGTCGACCAGATGTCCCAAGAGCTCCCCAGAAAGTCCTTCCTCCAGTGAGTCTCACATGTGTACACAATACATTCATGCTCCGCCTTTTAGCTGTGGCTGGAAATGAGGGCCATTATTCTTCATGCCTCAGCTCAGCATTCTTGCACTGCCTTCTACTGTCATGTGACGCATTGTGCGGGCACCTTTTAATACTTTCGGTTCACTCATTTCATCACTCAGTGAGCATTCATCAGCTGACTCTTCCATTCCAGGATGAGGACACAGAGATAAACACAGTGTGTCTCTACTTGTAATTAAAACCTCATGATAAATGACTTTGCCATATGTGAGTGTGATTCCACTGTACATCAGGTGAAGGTACTTGTCACCAATGGGTGATTTACGCCTTTCTCTCCTACCATAATGAAGAAAACCTATCAGACCAGAGTTTATCTGCTGGCTCCATGGCGCTGCCATGTTATTTGCTTTAACTGTGTGTTGAGTCCTCAGCATGTCCATGCCCACGGCCCGCCTTCCCTTTCTCTGGCCCGCCTCCCAAGACTTCTGCTGGAGGCCAGAAGAAATGCAACTGTGTATTGCAAGACCCACCAGGAAAACAGGAAGTACCCTGAGTGTCTAAAGCAGAAGACGTGGAACTGAGGAAGGTATGGAAGGTGATGGACAAACTCAACAGCCCATATGGGATGGGAGGGCGATGCATCCAGCAAGCTCTAGACACCAATCCCCCAGCTACCCCTGCCCCCAGCAAATGTGAGAAGTGGAGGAAGGAGGCCGTGGTTTCCAAACCCAGTTCCAGCTGTCCGACGCTGGGGCAAAGGCCCGTGCTGCTCCCGCACCCCCCAGCTCTTTGCTGCCCCCTGCAGGCTGCTGTCACCGGGGTGGCTGCGTGAAAGCAGCCAAAGTGCATTCTGGGAAGCAGAGACCAGGCATCATCTGGCACATTTCCATTTGTTTTGGGTGTCAATCATTTCAGCGACTCTTCAGAAATCCGTGAAGCCCATATACCAAGCTTTCCAGATGAGATCGGGCGCGCTCAGGGTGGTGTGGCTGTAGACCCCTATGGATTTTTCCAGAACCTTGCAAGTGACCTCCTCCTCGTGGCATTCACTCTCTGGAACCCAAAGTCGACATTCAGTGCGAGTGTATGAACAAGGGGCGTGCATCAGGAGGTCCAGAAGCAATTGAACGCAGAAGGGGAGGGAAGGGAATGAGCTCTGATTTCTGACTCTCTGAAACGCCCCACATTGAGTCAGAGAGTGGCATAGCTTCCAGACAGTTCCACTTAGTCACAATTGAAAACCCGGGGCCTCAAGCACAATTTGGGGGCCTGTTTCTGCCCTCTTCTGGTCCTAGGGAATGCTTCTTCTTCTTCTTTTTTTTAAAGCTCTCAGGGATTCCGAAGAGAAAGGTGTTCATTTGTGCTTCGGTTACTTTCTTTGGTCTGCTGACTTTGTGTCTTGGTACCATACTGCAACCTTGAAGGTCTTGAATGTGTCCATCTTCATCTCTGGGCTGTCAGTTCCTCTTGCTGACACCGGCCTGTGAGTGTTGTAAGGCAGTTTCCGTCGGTAAAGCCCACCCCCTTTCTTCGCTGTAGTGTCTTGCCATGTTGAATTTTGTGCACGTATTCTCATATACGATAAAAACTCAAGCGAGCCCTGCGTGTGCTGAACAGACGGTGCTCTGAATAGAAGCTTCTTGGAGTGTAATTCACACACAGCTGCCTTTTGTCATTTCATCTGGGAGTGAATAGTTGGAGGGGCGTGCAAAAAGCTGGGACACGTGCATATGCAGACGGCAGTGCTCACTTCTTCCCTTTTCTTCTGCGTGAGAGTCTTTACCAAGGAGAGCCTTCCTTCCTGCATTTTGAGTCACACGAGGCTAGTCCAGTCGGTAGGAACTGAGGATATTGCATGATGATCGCAGTCAGACTATAATGCCCTAAAAGAAAGGGTATCTATCACAGACGGAGAATTCGCCGTTTCCTTCGCATTGTCTCTGTATGGCCAGCATGTGGCGCTCTTTGCTGCTAAAAGCTGTCTTTTACATTTTCGGCAGCTTCCTCCCAAATCCACGGTATTTATTTACAGGGCTCCCTGTAAACGTCCTCACTGGGCTGGAAAACATCCAACGGAAACCGACTTGGAGTGTTTTAACAGGGCCAACTTTTCATGTTCCTGAAGAGCACCTGTGAGTTGCTTTTCGTGTTGAGGAATGAAAATCAGAATACAAGAGTGATTGTTGATTTGAACGTCCTTTAAAAAAAAAGCTTTTTACACGTTACATTTTACAAAACATTAAATATAAATTGTACTGAAAGGTTCACTCATTTCCCACGAAAAGTAGGCGACTCAGAAGTGAAAACTAAGCTTTTAAAGTCATATCATGTAAGATTTCATTACAGGTGTATCAATTTATTTATTTTAATAATAATGGCTTTAATATGAATGTAAAAATTATTAAGGGAAACGTGATATAATGCATTTCTGGGAAAGAGCTCAAATTATACAGAGAGAATTGGAAAGGTATGAAATTTCCGTATTTGAGAAGCAATAATATATTATTTTCTCTATGAAATTAGACGAAAATGTACATTTAATTTACTTGATGTCTTATTTTTCCCACAACCCGGGCAAAAAAAAATTCCTTTTCATTCAAGTATGTTTAAAAGTACTATGTTAAACTCTTTTACTGAATTGACTGGGGTGAAAATTATATAATTTAAATTTAATTTCCTTATGTTTCTCAAAACATGTTTGGAGACAGACTGGTAATATTTTGGTCATGTTCAAGAACCGGAAACACACAGGTTCCTTTTTATATTCTCAGCAGTTTCCTGCATTGTGGCTACTGAGTAGGATTTTTACGGTGATTTCTCGGGTTTTTCGAAATCTACAGCTTATGTGTCCAATCAGAGATTAGAACCGACTCGACTCCCCACGGTTTTGCTGGAGGCTTTGTTGTTACGCTGAGAATTCAGGTGAAATCAGTTAGTGGCCTGATCTGGCTTTGAACGTCCTTGGGAGCCTTGGCCTTGAGAAACCCAGCCCTCCTCCGGGCAGGGCCCACCGCGATTGGCTCAGCGGGGCAGTGACGTCAGCAGAGGCCTCCAATGAGCTCCCGCGTTAAAAGTCCTGGGATGAGGAGCGGGGCGAGGAAGGGCCTGCGCAGGGGGTGCAACTGACCCTGCCAACCTGGAAATGCAGATTCCGATACATTTTATGTATTCGTCATTCATTTCGGTCAGCATTGCAGTGACGGAACCAAGCTTTCGTGACGACTTAATCTAGAACAGGCTCTTAGCAGAACTCTTAGCTGGCTCTTTGGGGGAGCGGACAGAAAAGGGCCAGGAGGCAAATTCTTGAAAAGTGGCAGCCTGAAAAATGTGTTTCTGGACAATTGTTTGAAACGGTGTATTTTGCAAAAAAAAAAAAAAAAAGTTTTAAAATATTCTCTGGTGCACAAAAGTAATAGCAAACACATTTGTAATACTCCTTGATAAGCAAAAATAATACCTTGACACCTGTATATAGTGCAGCTATTTTTATGATCTAGCTCAGGAGAAAAATCTGTTCTATGCTAAAGTTATGGCCACGTAGAATATCTACATTGCAAGATAGTAAAAGAAAGCAGATGATTAAGAATGGACGTGGGCGTTCTTTTCTGAAAACTAGAGTGCATATTCAGTGACTTATGCAAAAAGCTAAATATTTTATTTGTACAATGATTAAATGAACCCCCAGAGATCACATCAGTACAGCGCCAGAGAGGTTTGCCCCATTGTTGCTTGAAATCATGTTATAAAAGATGCAAAGCTGCCCTGGCTGGTGTAGCTCAGTGGATTGAGTGCAGGCTGCAAATCAAAGGGTGGCTGGTTCAATTCCCAGTCAGGGCACAAGCCTGGACTGCAGGCCAGGTCCCCAGTAGGGGGTGCACGAGAGACAACCACACACTGATGTTTCTCTCCCTCTCTTCCCCTCTGTCTAAAAATACACAAATAAAATCTTTTAAAAAGATGCAAATCTGATAGTCATCCACTCAGCTAATTGCATCCCTCTTTCCTTTTCTCTCTTAACAGCTGTGTCCACGGTCCCCGAACCAGGGGACCCAGAGCTGAGCAGAGGGCGTCGAGTGGGGAGGGGACGAAAGCTCCGTCACTTAGAGAGGAAACCTGGGAGCCTTGGCGAGCGGTCCTGCAGACGTGGAGGTGAGCCTGGGCAGGGTGCCAGCAGGGCAGCCACCCTCCTTTCTTCACATGTCCCCTTCTGGAAGGGAACTGTAGTTTCTGGGAGGAGGTGTGTGGGGTTGCCTCATGCAATTAAGGCCATGGAGCAGAAACTGGACCTCACATGTGAGCCCCCTCTCCTCACTTCCTCATGCCCTGTGAGCGGTGACCAGTCCTCTGGGACCACACTCCATTCAAGACCCCCTAAATGCCATCGAGTGAGAGTGTCAGCCGTCCAGTGGGTTATTTGCCGATTGGGTTATTTGTCCAGTGTTACAGGGAGTTCTCACTTTGCTTTCCCCAGAGGGGTGCGTCAGGGGAAGCTCATGTTTGCTTTCCCCGTCTTGCCTCCATGGCATGTGTCACTGGAAGCCTTTGAAAAGACAAGCTGCGAGCCCCCCAAAGTGGGTCTAAGAGTGTGTCAGGGAAATGCACTGGAAATAGGATGTCCGTGTGGTCATTCAAAAGTAGGCTGGCACATCTGGCCCTTCCCTACACCCACACCTAAGAAAGGACTTTGCACAGAGTGAGGTCGTGGCTGGTGCCGAAATCAACCCTGTTGCTCCGTTTTCGATGAGGTCTGTGTTTGCTAAACCAGCGGTGTTTTGAGCCAGTCCCTGGTGCACTTGCTGGGCGTCATTTAAAAAATCAGGTTCCGGTTCTGCCCTAGATGTGTATATTTGTTTAATTCTCCCCCAAGGGTGTGTTTATCGATTTGAGAGAGAAAAGAGAGGAATAAGGGTTGGGGGGGAGAGAGAGAGAGAGGTCTATTGGCTGACTTCTGTATGCACCCTGACGGGGAACCAAACCTGCAACCCGGTGTGACTGGGAATCGAACCCACAACCTTTGTGGTGTGTGGGACGATGCTCCAACCAACTGAGCCCCCCGGCCAGGGCTGCCCCAGGCATATGACCCAAGATCTCGGGTTGTGGGGGTCCAGAGTATGGCTTCAGCATGCTTCCCAGGGGGTTCTTATTCTCTGCAAAAAGGAAAAAAAAAGAAACGGAAAAGAAACCAATGACCTAACTCAGTTGCCAGGAAGAGCACAGCTAGCTCTTAGTGACGGGAAAGAGAGGGTTGTTCGTGGATGTGTTCTGTAAGGTCCGCAGGACGCGCCACGCACTCTCGCCTGGGTTTGCTCACACACGCAGACAGCAAGAGCCTCTGCTCCGCGTCACTGATCACTGACGTGCGGGTTTTGTCCGCCTCAGTCAAACTGAGGTCAACGGCACGCTCCCTTCTCCAGACAAGCTCCGACCACGGGGCTCAAGGGGGCCTCGGGGAGGAACGCGCTGAGCTCTCCCGTACTAACGCGCCGGAACGATCTCCCGCGTATGTACCCGCGCCTCCTTCAACACACAGCCCGGGCGCCCCTCTCCTGTGCTCCGTCTTCCCGAGCTCAGGGCGTGCCTTTCAGACCCGCCGGAGGGACGGCGTGCGCGTGTGCCGCCTCGCAGGGAAAGCTGCCCAAGAGATTGAGGGTATCTGAGCAGGATTAAAAAAAAAAAAAGCTGCATTTCGACGGCCATTAAAATAAGTCCCGTGAAAAGGGCCAGGATAATCGCAGAGGGCGGCTGTGATCATTGCGGAAAAAGAAAGGGACGCAAGCGCAGGTACTGTTGGCGCACGGGGGTAACAAAGTGGCCCTATGTGGTTCGGGGACCCCAGGCTGTCTGTGCGGCCCACTGTGTGTGTGTGTGTGTGTGTGTGTGTGTGTGTGTGTGATTATAAAATGCACTTCTTCCTGGAAATGAATTTTGGAACGGAAGTGATGGCTTAAAAAGAAATACGGAGAGCCCTTCGGACACTGGAAAGCTGCTTTGAAAAAGCTCAGCACACTTGTCCTTACTCGACTTCACGTTCCGGAATATAAATTTCATGACAGGACACGCACGAAGACACCATAAAGGAAAGGCAGACGTGAGCAAGACCCTTGCCTTTGCTGACAGCAGCTGTTTGCTGAACTTGAAACCTCGGACAGGCACCATGGAAGGGGCCGCTAGGGCTCTTGGGGATGTGTTTATTAAAGACCAGACCGACATGGTGATATAAAGGGCGTCACTGCTCTATTCATTGGCACAGGGCTTTACACACCTTCCCGCTCGGGGCCACCACGACCAGCTTCTTTATACTCTTTATCCCATATGAAGCACCCTCCACGTGCTTTTGAAAGGTTCCCCTTTGCAACCCTGCGCACCTTTCGCAACACGCAATTGAGCTCAGGTGAGCTCACGCCTGCATTTGTCAAGTTTCTGGCTGAGGTGGATCTCAGCCCTGCCTGTGGTAAGGTGGTGGGGGAACCTGGACCAGTGCGGATCCTGGTGAGGTGAGGCTCTGGGCGGTGATGCTTCAGGGCACCCTCTCTGCCCAGAGAACCTTGTGAGCAAGACACCTCTGGTCGTTTAAATCATGAAGGAACACACCAGACAATGAGTTCTGTTGCCCTTCCCGATACGTCTGCGTGAACACGTGCAAAGCGGTGATGTGTGTGAAAAAGACTCATCGGGGTAACAGAATAACACCTGACCCTCATAACCCCTTATAATGTAGCAGGACGGTCCCTGAAGCACACAGTGGAAAGTGTGCAGCAGAATGCGGGAAAGGGTGGCCAACTCTAAAAGGGCTGCTGGCAACGCCAAGAGGTGTGAAGCGTGGTGCTGTATCTCGGAGCTCGTGCGCCCTGGCTGTGCCCAGCCAGCCGTGTGCTCACGGAGGTCACAGGTTCGGGATGCAAGCGCCCCTCTGCGCCAGACCGCGCAGCGGCGAGTCAGTGGTTGCGCATCGGAGGACGGGTGCCGGGGAGTTTCCCCGACTGCACGCGCTACGTAAACATCCCCGAGCCCCACGCACAGCTTCCCAGGTCCCACCCCTGCGCTTCGAGTGGGGTGGGGTGGGGGGAGGTCTCCACCCCGCCTGCCCCTGCGGCCAGGAAAGGACAGACTGGGGAACAGGGGGTGTGTGCCCCTTTCCCTGGCGCGGCCTTGTCTGGGCAGGGAGAGCGCATGTGGTGACCAAGCTTTGGGAAAGATGACAGCAGACGATGGGGCAGCAATGTCACCGCTCACAAAAGGTGAATCCAGAGGCTGGGGGCAGATATAGGGACAGATATGGGGGGGGCGAGTGGGTTCAGGAGAGATTTCTGTTTCTAACGGCTCAGACCGGGAGCACAGTGCCTGCCAGAAAAAGGAACACCGGAGGAGTAACACAGGGGCGCGGGGCTCTTTAACAAGGGTGGCTGGGGTTGTCCCCTGGTCGTTTCCCAGGTAACCCTGACACGGAAAGGAGGGAGGGAGAAGGAAAGCGGGGGTGGGGGGATACAGAGGGAAGAAAGGAGAGAAAAAGCAGAAGGGAGGGAAGAAGCGAGGAAAGACGAAATGGCAGCCAGGGGAGAGAGAACACGTCAAATGTTCACACCTGGCCGCTCGCCTCCGACTTGGTTTCCAGTCCGGGTACTGAGCCCTTTCCCCACCACCTGGGGAAAGATAAATTCAAACGCGCCGCAGTGTGCGCGCAGGTTGGACCCGGGGAACAATCTGGGAAGGAAGGCCTCCAGTGCGGAGGCCCCCCGGGGTCCGAGACCCGCCTTCCCGACGCAGCACCTGGCACCCCGGGCCCAGGATTGCTCACACCTGGCGTTGACCTGGATGCTGGGGCCGGAAGGAGAGGATGCGAGCCGTGGGGGAGGCTGCGTGGAAGACGGGCCGCCGCGAGAGGCGCGCGCGCGGTGGCGACCCTGTCGCGGTCGCCCTCCCTGGGAGCAGCCTGGCTAGCCGCCTCTAAGACCTGCCCACGGCTCCGGGCCGGCCTCCCTGTCACTCACTTTCCTTCTAGCCAATGGCGCGGCCGTCTGTCACCCTCACCCCACCCCTCGAAGCCGCGCTGGGAGGGAGGTCGGCCCGGAGCGCGGGGGCTGGAGTTGAATGATTGAACTTTCCAGCCGAGTTGCAGCCACCGCGAGGTCCCCGGCAGTGCGGCCCCGGCGCGGAGCTGGGAGCCTCGGCCAGCGCCCGGCGCCCGCGCCCCCGACCCGCAACCATGGTGCTCGGGGCACCCGGCGCGGCCCTGACCCTCTGCCTCTGGCTGGCGGCCGCCGGGGGCTGCCTGGCGGCCGGCCCGGGCGCGGCAGCAGCGCGGCGGCTGGATGAGTCGCTGTCGGCCGGGAGCGTCCAGCGGGCCCGCTGCGCCTCCAGGTGCCTCAGCCTGCAGATCACGCGCATCTCAGCCTTCTTCCAGCACTTCCAGGTAGGCGAACCGCCGCGCGTCCGGGGCTCCGGGAGCTGCGGGCCACGCGGGGGGCGCACCGGGGCGCGCGCCTCCGGCCTCGGCGCCCAAACTTCTCGCCCAGCACGCCCGGCAGGTCCGCTGTTCTTCCGCGTGGACTTCACAGTCGGGGTGCTCGAACGCTCCTTCCCAGGCTTCACCCCCCCCCCCCACTCCCGAAAGGAAAAAGAAGGCTGCAGCCTCTTCGCCGAACTCCCTTCTCCCCGGCGGCGGCGAACTAAGGGAGGGAGCGCAGTCTTGTGGATTCCAAGGAGGGGTGTGTGCATTCGGCAGTTTCCCGGGACTGCGGGGCGGGGGACTAGGGCTGGTGGCGAGTCCCGGGGACTCCCGGGAACTCCCTGGCGTTCCGAGCGCCTCAGGCACAGCGAGCAAAGTGGGGAGGCACACCCGGCTGCGCCTGGGGACTCGAGCGACGTGCCCAGCCCCGCAGGTGCCCGCGGGCCGATACTTCTGTCTCTGTGGAGCGAAGCTTTCCCACTAGGCGGGCCCGGAGCTCGCGGCCCACCCTCGGAGTCCCGGGCAGGGCGCTTGGTTGAGCCAAGTCCTGTGTTCCTGAGTGTGTGTCGGGGCAGGGCTCGGTGGTGGCTGTGGGCGCCCCAGTTCAGAGCTCCACAGCGTCCAGGTCTTGCCCGTGAATAGCTTGGAGGGTAAAGGAAGAGATGGAGCAGGTACGGGACCAGAGGGGTCGTGTTTGGATGCTCTGAGAACAGTCCTGGGGTCAGCCTCAGCCCACCCCTCATAGCTTGAGCGCGAGTACGCGCGTGTGTGTGTGGGCGAGGGTCTGTGTAGGAGGTCTGGGGGAAAGCGTGCTGGGCGCCTGTGGAGGGGTCCATAGTGGCGGAGACCCCCCGCCCTGGACCTGAGTAGGGACCCCGGGCGGGGCGGGGGCGCAAGGGAGCCGCTCTCGGACTCCGCAGCGGAGCCGAGCGCGCGCACTCTGAAATCCTCCTGGCCGGCACCTGACTTCTCTCTGCCTCGGTTCTCCCCCTGACCTCGCCAACGCCCTTCGCTGCTGCTCACCTGTTGTAAGATCCCCACTTGTCGCCGCAGGGCACACTGCAGAGGCCAGAAGGAGACGGGGTGGGGGCGTCCCCCTCCTTTGCGGTTTCTGAGAGGAGTCGTCCGCGCTTAAATGCACTGGACTGGGGAGAGGGCGCCTCCCAAGGGGCCTGGGAATGAAGCTGCGAGACAGGGCGCGATTGTCCTGACTGTGGAGTTTGGAGCAAATCTCCGGGGCGGGGGTGGGGGGGAGGGGGGTGTGGGCATGTCACCCTGGGATCTGAGGAGGTTGAAGCAGCCCCAGAAGTTTGCCTGAGTGCGCGGTTCTGTTTGTTCTCAAAGAAGCAGTGTGTAGCGGTTTCGGAGAATTTGGCCGCGCCCGGCTCCTCCTGGGTCTCGGCGGAGGGGAAACTCAGGGCTCCTCTCCCGTGGTGCCATTCCGCGGGCGGCCTGGAGGGGGCGCCGTCTCGCCTCCCGCCCCGCCCCGCCCCACCCTGCTGGTCCCCCTCCCCAGAAGATGCTACACTGTTTCAACCGCAGAAAACACAGCCGACAGCGCGGCCCATTCCTGGGGAGAAAGAGTATCTTTTTCTTTCTCTCCCCGTCCTTTGACTGAAGTGTCAGTTGCTGTGATGTATTTGTTTTACAGTTTCAGCGGCCGAAGCCGCAGTTCACACGCAGCCAACTCCCGTGAAAGGCTTTCCTTGTGCTCCCTTGGCACGACTTCCCCGCGGAAGAAAAACTGCTGACAGAATGCGCACTGCAGACAATCCTGATTACATTTTAATTAGCTGGGGTGAAGGAAGCTGCAAATTACTCAGTTAGGACTCAATAACTGCCGCTTTCGCAATCGGTGGCGGCGGGGCCGCTCTCCGGGGTGTGGGCCTACCTTGGAACGCCTCTCCGATGTATCCAAATGGCAGGGATGAGGGCTTCCCTGGGGTTTGAAAAGATAGCAGCACACAGGTCCTTGTTCATCAGCGAGCTCTGCTTTCCCTCGCCCCCCTTTTTAAGTAATTGGGAGGACCCGCGGCGGGGTGGGGGGCATCTCTGTGGTGTTTATCAGTGGGCTGCAGGACGCTTTGGGGAGATCCCCCCTTTTAGCAGGGTCACCCCACCACGCTCACTAGGGCAGCGCAGCCCAAGCCCAGGCCGTTTCTGGAGCAGCGGCTTGTGTCCAACTCCTCCGGCATCTTCTTAAGGATGGGAGGTGACAGGCCTCCAGCTGGGAGGCCAGCCGAGGGGCCGCACCCCGGAGGGACAGCGGCCAGGGCCGAGGCTGGTGAGGACTCGGCCTGAGCATGTATGCAGCGGAGAGACTCGGGCAGCACCGGCTGAGCGTGCGAGGCCCACTGACGGCCCCGCAGCAGCTACAGGTCTGTAGGCAGACGGGGCGCACCTGCTGCCTTCCTGTCCACAGAGCTGGGTTGGCTTCACCTGCCAAGCAGGGGGGCTGAGCCACGCCAGAAAGCACAGGAGACTCAGATGAATGTGTGCTTCTGGGAACAGTGATGGCAGATCCCTGGGCTGGGAGGTGCTTAGAATTCCACACCAGGAGGGACACGGCTTCTGAACGCCCCAGCTCACTGCCACATGGCTCCTGTCAGGGGCACACAGAGAGAGGACACGGGTAGCACCTTGTAGGCCATCAGCACCCCGCCCTGGGATGCTGAGCCCAGGCCTGGTGCAGGCCGCCATGGGAGGTTCTTACACAGCACACACGCGTGTGATTGAAATGTGGCAGCGGATGGGGTGGGGCGGACATGCTGCATCAGGGAGTGAGGCCGTGGTCTGCACTGGGGGTGTGGAGCGGGGACAGGGATGGGGAGCCAAGAAGCTTTCCTGGGGGTGGGAAGGGGCGGGGCAGGCAGAGTCACGCGTGACGTGCGGCTCCCGATCTCGGACACGCTCCCACACTCCATCAGACTTCCCGTAGAAAGCGCCAACTCACAGGTACCAACGTTACAAATTTCAATATGGTGGTCAGGGCCTGGAGCGCTAACGTCCAGGCGCAGGTGTCCTTGTGCGCCTGGGCTGCAGGGTGTCAGTGCGCGTCAAGGGCGCAGACATGGTGGGACAGGTTGGATGCGCTGGACACGGGGTCCCACGCAGCGCCGTCCGGTGCCAGCCCGCCGGACCGACCTCGGCTCCTGCTCGCACCAGCTCTAAGGAACTCTCGTTAGTTACTTGGGTAATGCACCAGCAGAAGACTGGAAGGCAGGGAGGAGAGGGAGAGGATGGCTGGAAAAAAGGCCCTGTGTCCTTTTCGGCGACTCTGGTTTCGCGTGGGAGTGACGTGCTTTCTTGGGCTCAGTGGGGACATTCACAGGGGAGACCGTTTGCCATGGCAACAGGGCCCTGAATCCTGGGGCGAAGCCCTGCGGGGGAGCACACCTGACCTTCCGCTGGTGTTTTCGGAGAGGAGGCACGGACGCCGGAGCAGGCCGGGTGTGCAGGGCAGGGGTGGACTGGCAGAGAAAGGCGAGGGTGCCAGCGGTTCTGCCAGCAGCGGGGCTGCAGCGGGAGAAGAGGGCGGGCTCTTGCTTGGGAAGGTAAGTAGCAGGTTGCTGGCAGCCCGGGTTGGCCCCTGGGCTTGTCAACTTTTACTAGTGTTAAGAGATTGTTGCAGAATGGGACATAATTCACCCTATAAGGCCGGCGCGGATAGGCTCGCGGAGGGAGCTGGTCGGAGATCAGAGGCTTTTCCTTTGCAGGGGAGCTGTTTGTTTTGGCAAAGCGGAGACCTAAGCTGGTGATTAGCTGCTTCTCCTAGGAGCACCAGCCTGTCCTCCCAGAAAAGTACACAAACAATTAAGACATCAAAACCCCTGGCCAGCCACGCCTCAGCCCCAGGCCGTGGGGGGTGTGGAGGGGTGTTCAGCGGGGTGAGGGCTCTCCGCTGGGCGTGTCCCTGCGCCTGCTCGAGTTTCAGGTTATGGGCCGGTGCAAGGCCAGGTGTTCGGAGGGTGACTGGGAGCAAAGGCCGCCCACCCCCAGATCCGGCCTTCAGATTCCTGGCCCCGGGGGTCACCGGATCTCTGGCTGTGTTTCTAAGAATTTCTGAACCTGACCCAAACTAAATGAACGCTAGGCTACTCATGGCCAACTTTGGTGTTTGTGATACAGTGTTACCTCTTGAATGCGATTTAAAAGACGGTCTTCGCCGTGACTCTTGGAGAACATCTCAAGAACGCACTCGAAAGCACTTGTGCCGTTCCTCGTTTCTTGTCTGCACCACACCATTCGAGCAGGAATACTTTCTATAGATTCAGATGTACGTATTTGAGCAGGCCGTAGACATGCACAGACGTCCTTACGTGTGTACTCAGGAGACACGTGTGTGTTTGGAGGCCTACATTAAAACTCGAATGTTCTCAGCACAGTGCTCACACCTTAGAACACTTGATCCTCCATGAGGAGGGCATTAGTAGTTCTTGCACATGGAGTGGCCCGATTTCCAAGTGCACCCTCCCCTTGTGCCTGTCGGCACGTGAGCCTGGACCCTAGGGCTGGGCAGAGACCTGTGGGGACGTGGCGAGGGGCGCAGTGGGTGTTACCTCGGTAACGGGATGTAACCCCATGGAACTGGGCCTCACTTGCCCCAAATGGGAGTCATACAACTGGGAGGGTGGGTGCGGACTCCCGGCAACTACCGGAGAAGCAGGTCTCGGTGACCCAAAGAGTTCTGATGGACGGAAATGGGGCCAGGGAAGGGGCAAGTGTGCCGCTGCCCTGCCTGGTGCCCACGGGTGCCCAGTGTCCCGTGGGTGCCCCGCCTCAGCTCGCGGCCCTTTGGAATTCCGGAGTGGCCCCCTCACAACGTCCCCTGGACTCCGAGTTCTGAAAATGTGTCGTTTATGCACATATGGCACTGGTGAGTAAGTAGGGCCTAGTTTCCCTCGTCTGTCCGTCGGAGGGACCCGTGAGTCCTTCTGCGTTCGGTCCCCTCATCATCCGAGCAGACTGATAAAAGTAATCGGTGTTCTGGACGTTTTAGTGAGCTTTGCGCCGCCATCATCTCAGGAAAAAGTGTGATGTCTTTCAGATTCTCGGAAATACTGAATGCAGGCCCAAGACACTGTTTCTTTCTCAGCAGATGCTTTTCATGGCCGCCTGTCCCTAGCTCCAGGGGTCCCCCACTCACCCCAGCCTGTTCCTGTGTCAGCTGCTAAGAGCTTACAGCTGCCCCCTCCTTAGAGATTCCCCTCTGCTGTGGTGTCACCTTGCCAGCCAGGCCAGGCGTCCTCCGCCGTGAGGAGGGCAGGTCCTGAGCCTGGGCTCACCGCTGAGGGGACAGAGGGGGCCCCCCCTTCCCCCTGCTGCGCCTGAGTCTTTGCTGCTGTGGATTCTGCAGACTGGTCAGGGGACCAGGCTTATCCAGGCCTCCAGCTGAAGCCACACCCCCTCAGCTCCTCCCACCATCCTCCCTGCCTAGTGCAGAGACCTTCGCCTGCTAGGTCACATACACTGCTGCCTCCTGGGCCTCTGCCGCTGGGAAGCCACCTCAGGGACACCTGATCTCATCTGACAGATCAGACAGCCTGACGCCCTTCGAGACACCGCCGTCCAGCACAGGGAAGAGCTGGAAGGAAAAGGAGACACGCCTTGGCCCCCTGAGCTCACACCTCTCTCGCTGTCCCTTTGAAAAGAATCCGAGAGCGTGCACACTCTGACACGTCCCGAGGGAGCCAGCTCAGACCGAGAATGTTTTCTGGGACCTGACGTTAGTTTCTCTGTCCTGATGGATGCAGCACAGAGATTTCCAATGTGCGGCCCCCCGGTACGGAGGCCCACGTGGCCCTTCAGGGTCCAGAGTTCAGCGCACCGTGCAAAGTGCATCCTCTCAGAGCAGGCTGGCAACAGCTGGGAACGGCCGGATGAGTTCAGGTGTCCACCACCTTCGTATTTCCCGAGCAGGCGGTCAGGGAGCTCCATCCCCCACAACCTAGCACCCCCTCTGTGTCCTCAAAGGGCTCCCCCCACCCCCGTGCTCCCCGACTGGGAGTGGAGGCGTTTCCCCGAGGGTGGAGAAGGTCCGCAGCCAGTGAGCAGGGGCAGGGACATCGTGACAGTGTTTGCCGCTCACTTTCCTGTAAATCGTAAACCGTGGATCTTTTTTTTTTTAAAAGGCACCGCGTTAATCACTCCCACTCCCTGCAGCTAATGTCGATGGATGGCTGCAGTTTCAAAGCCGAGGCCGAGAAACCCATTCCCAAGGGACTTCCAGCCCAGCAAGGGGCACAGTGGGGGTGGGGGGGGCGGACAGAGCCATCAGTGTGACATCCCTGAGCAGGGGGCGTGTCCCTGCAGGGGCAGCATCCCAGGGACGTGACCTGTGAGCTGGACCTGAAAGGCTGGGCTGCTGGAGCCTGGACCGGCCCATAGAGGGGAAGGCAGCATTTCATGTGCACCAGTTTGTCTGAGGGGGGGCTCCCTGTGGCTTGGGGCGGCAGCAGCCCCTCGGCCGGCACCGAGGCCCCGGGAGCTTTTTGATTGAAGCTGCCCCTGAGCTGAGGGCCCGGTTTCTGCAGGATGCTGTGTGAACCTCACCTAGCCTGGTGTGGGTGAACCTCAGGCTAGCCCCAAAGTGCTCTGATGCTTTTCAGCTGACCTTCATGGGCATCCTTGCCGGCACCCCTGAGAAAGGGCCCAGGTGACTGTGAGAAGGGGGGGGGGTGGCTGCCCACCACAGCTGCCCGCCCTAGGCTTTGTTGCGTGGTAGGCCCCAGCCCCAGGGAGTGCAGGGGGGGCCTCTCGGAGTTCCTGAGCCGCGGCCCTCAGCGGTGCATCTTAGGGTGCCTTCATGCCGACGTGAATTAGGTGTGTCTTTTTCCCAGTAACTGGGAGGTCGGGAATGTTACTTTTCCTCCACAGATAGGAAAGCGGAAGGCCTGTGAGTGAGGGAACCAATGCTTCTCAGCAGGAACTCAGGCCCTGCCCCAGCTGGGTGGCTCAGCTGGTGAGAGCGTGGCCCTGATGCACTAAGGTTGTGGGTTCGATCCCCGGTCACGGCACACACTAGAATCAGACAAGGAAGGCATCAGGAAGTGGAACAACAAATCGATGTTTCATTTTCCTCTCTCTCTCTTGCCCTCCGTCCCTTTATCTCTCTCAAAATTCAATAAATAAAGAGGAATTTCAAAGGAAACTCAAGCCCTAGTTGTAATACCCTCAGATATTTACACTAAATGACCCTGCTCAACTGTAATAGAATTGAGAATCAGTTTTTTTGGAGGGGGTTGTCAGAGTGAGATAGTCCCACATTCGTCCTCCTCCCCCTGGCTCTGGGGTGCCCCTGAATTCACAGAGCGGAGCCGTCGTGGGCAGCAGGGCGGCTGCTACGATGCCCAAGGCTGTCCTGGAATCAGTCCATCAACGAGTACTAGTCCCCTGGACTAGCGTTAGTCCCCGGTCTGTCCACCCACCCACCTAAGTCCCCTTCCCACCACCAGTGGGAACCCCCAAACACGGTCTGGTGTCCCAGGTTGTGGGGGCCCTGTGGAACCGTGCGATGGGCCTCTCGTCCTAGGAGAGAAGTGTTTTCTCCTGCAGAGAGACAGAGATTTAAGGAGATCATTGCGAAGAGCTGTGGCAGGGAGGAAAGGAACTCCTTTAACCACGAACCATCTTTTAACTCTTGATATGTCCATCGTTGACACGTTATCACAAGTTCTTCAGGGAGACTTCTGTTTTCCCTTACGAATTTTAGTTGGCTGACGTGTAGTCCGCCACATTTCCACTTGTCTGACAAAAGACGGGCGTTTTATTGGGGCCCTCGCAGAAATGCCCCGGGAACAGCCGGCCTCCTGGGCGTGGCAGAGGACGAGGGTGTCGTGTGGAAATAGCCATTGTTTGGCCTTGACCTTCATTCTTGACCTCTGCTGTGGCTCACTGTACAGTGTGTGCACGGGACCACGCCTTGCAAGAGCTCTGGGGGCCTTCCACACACACTTTCCTTTAGTTTGCGCCTGGAAGTGTGTGTGTGTGTGTGTGTGTGTGTGTGTGTGTGTGTGTGTGTGTGAGAGGGCTGACGCTTCATGGCTCTTTCTGGCATCTGCACGATATCAACATTGGGCAGTGAGGGAATCTGAGAAAAGCAGAGTCTAGGAAACCCTCAAGGCTGTGCTTGAGAAGAATACGGTGATGAACTGGGTTTTTTTAATCCCTAAAGCCCTGAAACCCATCCTCAGGGGGATCTGAGAAACAGTAGCCCGCCAAGGCGGGGGTGGGGGAGAAATCAAACTTAAACTCTTCATTCCAGTTCTCTTTATCCTTTTGTTTTAAATCGAGGCTTTTCTCATTTCATATGTTTTTTGCTCTCCAACTTCCAAGTCATTAAATACCCTGCCAGCTTGGAAAAATACTATTCTGCTACAGGGACCTACAAGTGTACATATGATTTTATTTTTCACGTCGCCTTTTTTCTTTGAAAGCGAAGGCACCGACCCTGTCAGCACTGGAGACGTCATACAATGTCTGCTCATCAGGGACTTTGGGGACGTGCGTTTTCCGACGTCGAGTGCTCAGGACCGAGGAAAGTGGGGGGGCCAGCCGGGTGCCTGAGTGGGGTGCGGGGTCCACTCTGTAAAGTGCATCATTTGCCCAACCACACTGCTGCACACCCGAAACTAATATAGAATGCAACGGACTGTGAACTGTAATTGAAAATTTTATAAAAACGTAAGTGTCTGCTCGCTATAATCCCCCATGATCACTGATGCTACTCTAAACCCCACAGCTGATTTCCAAACGAGTGACAACTTCGTAAGGCCAGAAACGACAACGTAAACCAGGGAGTGCGTTGAATGAGAGAAGAAATGCTAATTTTGCCGAGTCGTTCATCAGCTTCCAAAACTGCCATTTGTCACCCTGCTGCTCGGCCCACGAGGAAGGATGGGAATTAATCTCCGTATGCCTTTCGGAGACGTTTTCTCCGTGTTTTGTGTTCAGTTTCCACCTCTCCCCCGAAATCCACTGCGATACTTTCATGCATTAATAAGTTATGTCTGACACCCATCCCACTCTCTGCGGAGTCTTCCTGTCCCCAGCAAGAACGCCATGCTTATCCAAAGACAAACCCCACGGGCTGCCTTCTTAGCCGGGAGGCGACCGGCACCTTCTCTGGAAGAAGGGCTGGACCAGTTGAGAAAGCCTGAATGCAAACCGAAATAAAGCATTCAGATTCACAGTGATTCCGCCTATTCCTGTCCCTGTTGGGTTGACAGGAGTAGTTCTTCTGAGGCAAGTTATCAACTCTTGTTTCATGCAGCAATAACACGTATTTGGGAGAGACAGCCCTTACTAGAGTTAAGTGCATCTCTCCACTCCCTCCTGTTTTTTTAAAAAAATCCTCTGTCGAGGATATGTTTATTGATTTTATGGAGGGGGGGGAGAGACCTCATGTGAGAGAGAAACAATGATTGGTTGCTTCCCGTATGTTCTCTGATTGTGGATGGAATCCACAACCTTGGTACATGCCCTGACTGGGGATCGAACCTGCAACCTTTTGGTGCATGACGTGACACTCCGGCCATGTGGGCCACCGGCCAGGGCAGCTCCATCCCACATTTTAATGCCTATTCCACAGAAAGTAATAGCAATCTCTTTATACCATTGGTCATACTCTGTGGCCTGCAGGGAAAATTGACCAAGCCTTGCAAACCTCAAGTACGGAGAGAGATTTTGAAGAGGACATGCATCTTATATTGACATGTCCCCCTGTCTCCTTCCTGGACACGTTCCCAGGTCCCGTTAAAGTTGTCCAATATGCAAAGGAGCCTTATGGCTCAGGGCCACCAGCGTGCTGTCCAATGGATGAGCAGAATAATGATAATAAAATCATCATGATCGTCACCCTCGTCTTTCTCCTCCTCCTCCTCATGTCCACATTTGCAGACGGGGAATGTTTCCTGAGAAATCTCTGTGCAGACAATTCCTGTGGAGACCCGCAGCTCCCTGTGCCTCCCTCCACAGCAAGCTGCTTAACTTTATCTTGCTCACCGATGTCCTCCCTGTCGCTGGAGGGCCATGTCCCCCGATGACCAGGGTTCTGTGTGCCGCGGATGAGGAACCTGCTGTAAAACAGGGAGCAGAAGACCACCCAGCCACATGGACAGCAGGTGCTGTCTGGACATCTGGTTAACCCATGCCTGCCCAAGAGTCCTGCCCTGTGGGTGACTCAAACAGAGGCCAAGTTCAGACTGCATCAGAGCGTGGGCTGGGGGCTCGCCTTCCAGAGCTGAAAGACGCGGGCAGGGTGAGAAAGCCCAGCTGAGGCAGAAGGTGCTGGCCACCTTCTGAAAGGAGGAGAAGAAAGCAGGAGGCTGGTTGCCGTGACAACACTTCCGCTCACTGAGATTCTTTCCCATCTCTGCAGTGCCAATGGAGGGCAGACTTCCCCCCGGTGGGAGGCGTCCCTGTTTGAAGGGGGACACTTTGCCCCCCGTTTTTCTCTTCTGCGTGTCGGGCTAGTACAGCCCTTTGCTACGAGAACGTTGCCTTGAAAATCTGAAATGCTGACACAAAATTGTGTCCCCGCTTCATAAGCCTGAGCAGACTCTGAGCAAATGTTCTGGGGCTCTCCACGGCATATCCTGGAACAGAAGTGCACCCCACCCCTTTGTCTCACCCCTGCCTCCTTGCCCTCCCTCTCGCCCTCCGTCCCTTGTCACCCCAACATCTGGCTGTCTCGCTGTGGCGGCGGTGGCACAGCCAAGCTCACTTGCCCATCGTTCCAGGAACGGCCCGCATCTGGGAGTGCGGCTTCCCACAGGGCCAGAATCTAAGAGCAAATGAGGAGTGTCACTGAGGTTGGTTCTCCATTCTCGTATCCAGGAGATGACGTCCCCACAGCTGCAGGCAGATGAGAGAGGAATCTGCACAGAAAGTGTTCACTGGCCAAGTCTCACGTTGACCGTAGGACGGAGAAGCGTAGTTAGGGCTGAGGCCACAGTAGAACAGGCGTCTGTCTGAGTCTCTGTCTTTCTGCTACTCGGGAGGCCTGGGCTGGTGGAATATATTCGAGATATTTTTCGTAGGGCAAGATTTCCATGCTTCAGGACCATTGATTGCTGCACGGTTTTGGGGAAAAAAGGAGGGGGTCATCTGGAACAACCACATGAAATGAGGGCTACAATTTTATTTCCATAGATGTGTCAATATGCGCACTAATCCAGATGAGGCTAGTGGGGGGTTTCCCAGCCTGGATTCTTTGCTGGGGTCCGCCTTGTGCCTTGTAGGGTGCTGAGCAGAGTCCCCAGTCTCTACCCACGAGGTGCCAGGGGCATCTCTTCCATGCCCAGAAACAAATTTCTCCAGATGTGGCTGCGTGTCCTATGGGCCCACATCACCCCTGTTGAAACCACTAGGTCTAGTTCTGTCTCTGTACTTTCCGGCCGTCGGGACCCAGGTGTGTCTAGGTCAATGCTCGTGGTTAGATGTGCGTACCTGTATCTAAATGTCACATATATATGTTCTCTTATGACATACTTAGGTATCTTCTCTGAAAGAATCAACTCCAATATACCAGCCAATCAATTGATTGCATGATGAATCTTCTCTTTCGTTTATTAATGTGGGCACTCGGAAAGGTGCTCCTTTGAGCCTGCACTTGGGAACGTGGGGATTTCTGTAGCAGGCGTGGAGGGACAATGCTCTGCTTCCTCCGGTGGCAGGCATTCTTCCGAATAACACCTGTGTCTCTGCCTTCAGCAATGCCGGCTCTGGAGCCAGGGCAGGGCACCTGGGGGATGTGAAAAGCTTATCAGAACACTGGGTTTTGAGCCACGAGCACATGAATGCAAAACTGGTCATGTGGCATCTTTCCCTTAAATATTTGCAGTTTTGTTTTTCAAAAAAAATTGGCGAGGCAGCCCTCAAGTCTGCCTCCCTTGCAACTTCCTTGCAAGTATAGTGCTTTTTTTCCCTCTTAAAAAAGCATTGTCTGAGCTTCCTTTTGGACTCCTGAGGTTCTCTGTGTCCCGGTTTCCTCACCTGTGAAGCGGGGGCAGTGGGATTCTCACCGCATGCCATGTGCTATGATGCCATGCCATGCACCCGGAGCTGAACCTCACACGTAGCTGCTGTGCAGCTATTGTTATGAATGCAATTTCGGCAAAGAGTGAGTGCCTGGTGCTGAAGATTGTGGGGTGCAGAAATGAAGAGGGTGCACGCCTTGATCCTCCCACGCTTCCCAGTCTGGTGTGGGACCAAAGGAGAGGCCATAGAAAGCAGCCAGTTTACTGGTGGGCCAAAGACCTCCGCAGACCCTTCACCCAGAATGTGCACAGAGGGCAGACAAGCAGGCAAATACTCTCAGCATTCTGTGTCATCAGGGGAATGCAGATTATACACACGGAGCTACCGCCACACACCTGTGAGAATGGCCAGAGTGCAGCACACCGACAGCACCAAGTGCCGGTGAGGATGCGGAGCAGGTGCAGCCACTTTGAGGGACAGTTAGGTGGTTTCTTACAACAGCGAACACGCTGTCACCGCACGATGCAGCAGCCGGGCTCTGCGGCGTCTCTCCAGATGAGGTGAAATCGTGTGTCCACAGAAAACGTGCCTAGGAGTGCTCATACAGCTTTATCACCAAATGTTGGAAGGTCCATCACTACGTGAACAGGTGAGAAAGAGCTCAGCTGTGGTGTATCTGGACGAGGGGACGTGATTCAGCACAGACAGAGACAGGCGAGCCAGCAAGTCCCAGAAAGACGTGGAGGAACCTCAAGGGCACGTTCTTACTGAGCGAAAGAAGCCCACCTGGAAAGGCTCCGGGCTGTACGGTTCCACCCCTGTGACATTGGACGATGCAACCAGCCAGAACATCAGTGCTTGGGGCGGAGGGGTGGGAAGGCATCAGCAGGGAGAACACAGAGGGTGATTGGGCAGGAAACTATTCCATATGATACCGTAGGAATGGTTATATGTCATTGTACGTTTGTCTGAACCTGTGGAATCTGCAACTGGAAGAGCAGCCCCTAACGCAACTCTGGACTGTGGGTAGTAACAATGTATCACCCGGGTTCATCATTGTAACCAGTGCACTGTCTGGGGGAACAGACTGTGGGTGGTAACAGTGTATCACCGGGTTCATCATTGTTACCAGTGCACCGTCTGGGGGAACAGACTGTGGGTAGTAACAAGGTATCACCTGGGTTCATCATTGTAACCAGTGCAATGTCTGGGGGAACCTTGGTGCTGGGCCAGCTGTGCTGGGCAGCTTGGGGGCCGATATGGGGACTCTTTGGACCTTCCTCTCAATTTTGCTAGAACTGCTCTCAATCTTTTGTGTAAAACAGAAATTTTTTTTAAAAAGTGAAATTTTCAATGAAAAAAATTTACCCTTTCAAGTTATTTTTACAAGTGCTTCGTTTTGTAGACAGACAATTAAATTCACATCTTGCATATGCTTTCTCCCATCAGAGATGTCCGTTCCCCTCTGAAGCGTGCAGAGATGAGGTAGAATTTTTAATTGAAATGTGAAATCCTAAGTAGACGCTGTGCGAGGATGAAAGACCAACAGATTCTAGGTCATCTGTTCGGGTATGAGAACACCCCTGACTTCCCATGTGCTGGGCGCTTATAATTCTTCAGGTAACATGTTTTCCTGGGAATTGACTTTTTTTTTCCTTGCAGCAGAGCAATTTTCCCCCCCAGGGTTTTTGCTCTTCCTCTGCTATCACCTTGAATCCATCATGTTTTCTCAAGCGATCTCTCATTAAAACAGGCTCCATTTTGAAGTTCATGTTAAAACCCCTCAGAATCATGATGAATGAGGTGGCATGCCATATAAGGCAGGCTTTAATAGACTCTGAGGTGCTCCATTTTAGTGTGATTAATTATTCTGCCCTCTCTAATGAAGAACGCATCCATCAGCTCAATGAGAAAGCATGTGTCACAACAAAACAATGTGACAAAAATCCAGCACGTAGTAAGGCTGATTAAAATGGAAAAAAAACATGTATTTCTAGTAATTCTTTTACCCGCTTTGATTTCCCCCCCAATACACATGAAGCTCTAATAAATCTTGAATCTTCCAGCTTCTGTGCAGGTGGGAGATTTTGCTCTGACGTTAACATCGGATTTCGTGAGTGAATTCCTAAGTGTGTTACTAACATATTCTGCAGACGTGCAATGGAAAAGTTTTCGTCGATGGGGCATTGTGCATTGTTTGAGGAGAACATTTTTACACGATCGGTAGTCATCATTGCTATAAAGGGCTCCATTTCTGGTATGTGGAATCCGATGTTTCCCAGCTCCTGTTCGTGCTCCTGAGTCATTAGCTCGGTGATTTCACATTAATCTCTGACCTCTGCTGGCCGGCGTGCCAGGATCCAGGCCGCGGCAAGTCTTGTGGGAGCAGCTGGTCACGAGTGATAGATCCCACCTCTCAAGGTCTGCAGCTGTCTGGAATCCGGTGTGAGAACTCACGGGGGGCTTTGGGAGCGCCGGTAAAAGTCCACTTTGCCTTTTCCTCTCACTGCCTCCCAGAACAATAAATGGCACCTTCCCTCGGCAGTTTTTTACGAAGATGCATGTAGAAGTGGGGTGAGGCCAAGGCAGCTCGGAGACCTGGGGGGCAGGGCCTGAATTGTGTTGGATGCTGTGACCTTGAACTCTCTTTGCTCCCAAGCGTGGACTTGGCAGTTCTGAAGCAGACGGGGACTGTACATGGTTGAAAATGACAATACACCCCCCCACCCTGCCCAAAGATTATCTTATTACTTGACCAAGAGGATCATCTTTTTCTGTAACTGGAGCTCTGTGAGGTGCCCGGGAAGTGGGAGGGGACTCAGATGTGTGTGTCTGGGGCGCCCCTGAGCTCTTGCATGTGTCACAAGGTTCTGGGGACGCTCTGGTTGCGTGACCCACGTTGAGAGCACTGCTGGACTGTTAGGGACACTTTAGGTTTCTGTCTGGTGCCTTCCTCTGCTTGGTTAAGATGTGCCGGCTCTAGCTGTGATGCGTCCCAGTCCTGCACTCTGTCTGCGGCCTGGCCTCAGGTTTCCTCCTCTGACCAGCCTCCCTCCGCCCCAACTTCTGTAGCGCTTACTGAGGCTCAGCTCTTCACATGCCATCAGTGGGGGCTCCCCTGGCCGCAGGGTGCTGAGCACACACCAGTGTCAGCATCCCCGTGGGTCAAAGGACGGGGCTGGTGTCCCGGCCGGCTGCCACCTCTCTGCAAACACAGGTTCTGGTCATGCAGCTTGTCGATGAGGGAAAGGCCCCTGCCCGCCACTGCTTCCTGTGGCCCCGGACATGCAGGGTGTCCTGGTCCCGGATGATGTTTGAGGGTTCACAGGTAACCCTGAGAGGAAGTTCAGGAACGTGTATTCGGGGGTGTGGACGCCGGCTGGACAGAACGCTACAGTGAGAATGGGGGCACTGAGCTCGGCCGGACCACCCCATCCTCACCGACTGCCTCTCCCTCACTTCTGTGAGGGGCTATGTTTTTTACCCGAAAATGGGACTAGTTGAGCCCAAGGGGTCTGTGTTATGGTGAACAGCTGCCTCCCTCTGATGCAAACATGCTTAAAGATTTAACTAGTCGATGTGAACCCAGACGAGGGACAAGCATGGTGAGGAAGACGGAGAGAATTTTGCATTGTCATGCAGACACTGTACTCTGACGTACCCCTGGAGGTGGCAGACAGCCCAAAGTCACGGAGGAAACGCCAAGAGGCGTCTGGAACCAAATGGGACAAGAGATAAAAACATGAGGGCAGACGTCACCCCCAGGGGAGCAGGTGGCCATGTGGCGGAGATGGCACGGCATGTCCCCCCCACCCCACAGGTTCGGTTTATTCCCGTCACTGTCGTGCTCAGGGTGAAGGAGGTCCCCAACTCTCCAAGCCCCTGTGTGGATGCTACTACAGAGCAGCATCCTACCGAGTAAATCTGAAGATCTGATTGGCTTCGTTAAGCAGCCCGTGGCCCGGGCAGCATGCCACCTGGCGACTGGAAGGATGCTGCCGGGTGTGGTTACGCCACGGAAGGGTTGGAGGCAGCCAGGTGGGGCGAGGAGGCTGTTGACAAGCAGCACAGAGGATCCATTCTGGGCCCGGCGTCTTCTGCGGGGAAGGCACTGGCAAGGTTCCTTCGCTGGGGGCTGGCGAGGGCCCGTGGCACTCATGACCTCACTGGTGTTGGCCAGAAAGTTCCAGAGTGTTTGGTTGGGATCAGGTTTCTGGGAGGGGTTGGGGCAGCAGTGACGTCGGGCATTCCACCTAGCTTGGGCGTCATGGGCTTTAGCCTAAGTGAGGCTGTTTGGGGGGCCCGGGGTTTTCTCTTTGACTGTGTCCTAACCCTTCATGTCCAAGTCCCTCTGCGACTTTCTCCTTAACCCCCGGCAATCCCCTCCTCCCTGCCGCTGCCCCCTCCAGGTGGGGGCTGAGCCCAGGGCACCGTTCCCGGACTTTCCTGTTCCCCAACAGGGCGTTATGGCTGTGAACTCCCTGCGCTACAGCTCGGCTTGAAGGGACCACAGTGATGCCTTTGTGGGTATTATTGTGCCTTTTGAAAGACTTCAGACGACCCAATCATATAGAACGTCATTAGATTGCTCTGATTCGCAAGCAGGGGAAGGTCATTTCCCGTATTATTCTATCACAGCGGACGGAGGACTCTGAGAATGCCCCACACAGTGAGTCCCGGCAGCCACTCAGCAATCCCGACCTGTCAGAGACCTTCTGAACCCCCACAGGCACACCTGCATGCAGAGCGGCCGGCCGGCCGGCGTGCACCCTCCGCAGCTGTCCAGCCTCGGCTGCAGACGAGCCCCATGGTCATCGGGAACTTGTCTGTGACGAGTGAGGAAACTCTGTTCTTCTCACCGTAGACAGGGAGACAGGAACTGCACCAGACTCACAGCTGAGGGTGGATACGTAACCTGGAATGTGAAAGGGGGTCTTTGGGCCCCAAGCTAGGTGTGCTCCCCCTTCCAATAGTCTTCTTGTTGGAGATGTGCCGCCTGTTTGTAGAGGCCCCGGGCTTGTGAGCGTCCTTGTCTGGAAAGGCGGAATGCTGCACTTGAACTGTGAGGAGCTCCCATGATGCTCAGGATCTAGAACTTTCCTCAGAACCTCACATCACTAGTAGGGGCCGTGACTGGTACATGTTATTCAAATCGCTACATTGAGGGACCCCGTGTGGCCAGACAGCCAGGGGCTGGGTAACTCCAAGGTTTCCTGCTCTCCCTGGATTCTCACACCGTCCCTCCCCATCCATTCTCCCCTTTCCTTTCCCCCTCCGCCACTGCTCAGCATTTCTCGAAAAGTCCCCCAGTTCAAGTTCACATCCAGGACCTGGCTTGTTTGCATCGCGATGGTGGGGCCCACCTTTGTGCATTGTGGAACCGAATAACATATCACCCTCCTCCCTAATGTTCATACGCAGGATGGACTGCGTGTCGAGTTTCTTATTTGGTGTTGACCTTGTTCTTTGGCGTTCTGGAGAGACTTCTTGGAGAATTTCGTTACTGAGAACATGAAGGGTTAGCAGGCAGGAAGTCTGAAAGTTAGTAACTCTCCCCCCTTCATTTTTTACTGGGTTTTGGAGAGGTTTGGACAGCCATTCTGGGAAGGGAAAGCCAGGGAAACAGCGTAACATGTGCTGGGACACTGGAGCCTCTCTCCCTCGGAAAGTTCCTTGTATCATGAGACAATGACATGTCATTAACGAGCCCCATTTGTCTTGTTTTCAGCAAGAAGACGGATTGAATGACCCTCCAGGGTCTTTTCTGATGTGTAATTATATGGTGTCAGCCGCGTCAGAACCCTCCAGTTTACAAACAGTCTGCGTGGGTGTTTGGAGTCACACGGTGCGCCCCTCTCTTGTCCTGGTTCAGGAGAACAGGCCTGGCCTTTGCTGGAAGGAATCTCATGTTTTCACACAGAGGGGCTGACAGAGCGCCCACCCATGCAAACTGTTGGCCCAGAGGTGACCATGGGGGATTTAGAAGAAGGTCGCAGAAGGGTTGGGGCCTCTGTGTCTGCCGTGAGTCACTGTGCAGAAGTCAGAATTCTAAGAGCTCTCACTATGTTTTGGGATAATAATAAAGAAAGTGGTTTTTAATGGCCTTGTGAGCATGTGTAGCACATTACCCTGCCCAGGTAGGATCGACTGAACCCCGACTTAACTAAGAGATGGTGTGAAGCCATCCTTTCAGTGGCTGGCTGTCCACCTTTAGTGTTTGCTAAAATTTCTCCTGATTATCATTCTAGTTTGTTGCTGCACAAACCACGGTGCAATGAAAACAAAGTAGCCGCAACAGCCGTCCAATGAAAACAAAGTAGCCACAACAGCCGTCCAATGAAAACAAAGTAGCCGCAACAGCCATCCAATGAAAACAAAGTAGCCACAACAACCATCCAATGAAAACAAAGTAGCCGCAACAACCGTCCAATGAAAACAAAGTAGCCACAACAACCGTCCAATGAAAACAAAGTAGCCACAACAACCATTAAGGAGGCTCCTAAACACCGCCCGTCGCGAAGCGTTACATTGTAATGACTTGTATGTTTGCAGCACATGGTAACTCGAGTGCAGGCTGTTATTAAGGCTTATGTCAAGTTCTGTGTTTAAATTGTTTTTCTGCTTCACTCTCACATTTTTTTCTGCTTTGATAATGGTTTTGATTCTTTACGGAAACTTTGGAGTGGCCCGGCATGTTTTTTTTCCATAAAATATTTTACTTGTTTGGTACCTAGCCTCTCACTGAAGTGGCTTGCAAAAGCGCAGATGAAAAAAATAGCAGAGATGCAGTTGAAACATACGGAAAGAACAGCTGGTTTTTCGGGGGGGCGGGTATCCTCAAGAGAAACAGTGGTTATTTTTAGGGACAATGTATCGAGTTGCAGTGAGATGCTCTCGGGTTCTAAACTGTCTTGGTGGAGGAGGAAGAGCTTGCAGGGGCTTGGAACAGGAGCTGCTGCGTTCTGGGGCCGAAACGGGCTCCCCGGCTGTGTGCAGAGACTCCGGGTCATCTTCCCCACCGGCCAGGGCCACACTTCCCTGTGGCGGTCCCTCCCCGCCACTGCTCAGTGAATTTCTTCAACACGTTCAGCTTTTCCAAGAAATACGCCTCACATCGACTTGCCTTGGTCGTGGGTGTGGCCGATGAGGACCCACAGGGACACAAGCTGGACGCACACGGTCATTCATGGCTGCCGTGGCCATGCTGGCAACACCTGTGCTCCGCCCGACCCCTCCCTCCCTTTCCTTCCACAGCCCACCTCACCTTCTAGGCACGTGGATATGGTGATGGGAGCCAGGCTCCTGCAGCGGAGGGAACACACGCCCGATTTCCAAGTAAAGGAGCCATGCCGGAGTGGCGAGCTCTGAGCCTGCGTTGGCCTGCGTCCCCTCAGTCTCCATGCACATTTGTCCAGGTCCCAGCTTCCCCAGGAGCAAGGCCACCAGGGTGCTGTACCTAGCAGGCCCCTATGGCTCATGACCCCTACACTTTGTGCTAGGAGCCATTTAGGAAACCTTAGTTACTATGTGGAATGTGCCAAGCCTACTGCAGGTGGGGTTCTTTGCCCCCCAGCCCAACTCATTTCTTCTGTCTTGGAATGTCAGACTTTGTGTGCTTTTGTGGAAAAGCCGTGGCATGCTAGCCTCCAGGCTTTTTTTAAAAAGCCTTTTGACCCGTGGAAAGGGTTAGTCTCAAGCTTAGCCCCGTGGCGTCCTCTGTCTTTTAGCTGCTGTTGAGTAAACGAGAAACTTCCGCAGGTATGGACAAGAGAAAAGAACATCCTGGTAATAAGAAATGAAATCAAATAGATTATTCCGTGGCTCCAAGAGATTAGGAACATATCTCAATGGAAGTGGGTTAATTTAAATTTTAATGCCTGCTTTTATTTTGTACACTTACTTTTGACATGAAAACAGAACAAAAAGAAAATGGAGGAATAGCTGATTCTGTGCAGTTGTACAGGGTTGTCTGTTGTGGGTTTCTGGGATGGTGTCAGGGTCCCGTGCGGGGCAAGACTCTGGTGTTTTTCCAAAACTGCCAACGGGTGACCCCCTGTGACAGCTCCCCGCCCACACCTGCTCAGGTTAAAAGGAAAGTGGGACCTGTGATAATTACAATACTCTCTCCTCTTGTCAGACGGCGGGGTCTAGATAACTGCTTTTCCGTCATCTCCATTTCCTGCTTGGGGGTTGCATTTGAGAGGATGGAGTGTTTTCTTCATTTGAAGCTTTTGAAGAATTATTTTTGCTTGAAGGAGAAAAAAAAATCAAAAGGCTTTTTGGAGAAACTCTGAGCGTGTCACGGAAACCACGTGGGGGGCAGGTGACTGAACTTGTACACACTCTTTGAAAGGGGGATTGACTCGCGTCCACGTTTGATCTGGCAAAACCAATAAAACACGAGATGTCATCCCTACGGACCTTCAAAAGCCCTGCCGTCTGATCCTTCCTGGCGGTCCCCGCCCCAGCCCCGAGTCTCAAGGCAACACCTTTCCTGCCTCGCGCTCTTGGCCTCTCTATTTCTTTGGCTTGACGCCAGAACAAGACGGCATTGCCAAGACCGTGTTTTATTTTCGTTGTCAGGTGGCTTACCGGGTGAGGGCTATTGTAGCGTGCGCGCGCCAGCAGTTCCCCCCGGGGCGGCAGGTTGCAATGGTGCTGGTGTTTTTCTGCTGCTCACCTGCTCGGAGAGCGCACGGCAGGTAAGCACCCCCAGTGGAGGGCGCACACCTGGCCGGAACCCGGTGGCTGGGGGGGTTTACAGACATCCGTGACGGCCTGAGCCTGGCTTCTTAGAAGTTCTTTGTGGCGAGGAACAGGATGGAGAATGATGACAGATTAAGGTGAAAGCGTGAGTAGCTGCAAAAGCTTAACAAGGGGAGGGGTTGTTTTAAGGAAAACAGAAGCCAGGAAGGAAAATGAAATGGAAAGAAGAGGTGGACACATTTTGAGGAAGAGGTGTGTGTGTGTGCGTGTGTAGAAAATGTCTGCGTGGAAAAACTCTGTGCATACATTCAGAAGACAAATAATGCCCTGGAAAATGTTTTCAGACCCTGAGACAGACCGTTCCCCATCCAAGAATGACAGTGGAGGCTGAAACGCCAGCATCGCCCGCTGCTCACCTTGGCAAACAGGGAGCGGCGGGCACCCACCAGGGAGGAGAGTGCGCTGGGCCCCCTTCTCAGCCTCGCTGCCACAGCAGTGAGCGTGGATGTGCGTGGCCCGTCAGGCTGGGAGATCCCCAACACGGGATCGCCCCCCACTTGTAAACGCAGTAATAACCACAAAGCAATGCACTTTTCCCCTCTCCCGACACGCCCTGTGTATTTATTCTGCTAAACCCTTTGCCTGGAGGAACTTTGTAATCTCCCTGGGCACCCTCTGACATGCTGTCTTCAGTAACAAAAGTCGGCACCGTCACGATACATAGTCTTCCGGGGTGGCTCGCTGTTGCCCCGAATGTTTCTTTCTAACCATGGGGCTTTCTGCGCCATGACCAGTGGGAAATTCGTCCGGAAAGGAACCTGCATTGGGAGTGGACCTGTGCTGATGTTAACTCTCCCTGAGAAGGGAACAGCTTTAGCAGGTCCTGCCCATGTGGGTTTCTTTGTGGGTTTGGAAGAGGTCTGAGCCCATGGGTGGGGGCACCCTAGTTTTCCACGGGGTCCCTGCTGGCAGTTTTCACTGCTGCCTTTTCTCCGTGTTTGTTGTCGGGGTTCAGCCTTTTCGCCCACTGTCTGGGGGGAGCAGAAGGGTGTTATCCAGGTGAGCCCCACAGAGGACTTCCCACAGCTCTTTGTGGCTTATTTTTTTTAACCCTCTGACATGAACTAAAAGAGTTTTTTTCCCAGCGACACATCAACAGCCACTGCCAGCTGCCTTCTGCCTGTGTCCCCCATCTCCCGTTGTGTTCTCTGCGCGCACCCACCTATATGTCGCCGAGATGCGGGAGTGTGGGCCCACCTGTCCCCTGTCCCTGCGAGGTTAGAGGCTGGAGCTGGTCCAGGCCCCCTGGGATCGCCGCCCCCACCCCACACACACCCTGTCCACCTGCATCTGGCTGCCCTCACTGGCTTTGTGACCGCGCACGCTTCAGTCGGCTGGCCGACGCCCCTGTCTGTTAACTGGAGAGTGGGGAGCCGCCTCCTGGGTCGGGTGGAGCATTCATGGGGACTGCGCAGGCCAGACACCAGCGCCAGGGCCTGCTGGCCGGTAGTACAGCAACAACACACCTTGGTAACCATGGTGTCAGATGCATGCAACCCCTCAGTAGTACTACCGCTAGCACTCTCTCGGAGGGGCAGCGGTGGCCACGCCTACTTGTGCGACCACTCCTACCTGTTCGGCTACGCCCACTTGTTCAGCCACACCTACTTGTGCAGCCTGGTCCCAGGGCGCAGCTTGGATGGACATCTGTCTGGCACCAGCGGGGGCTGGTCCGCAGCCTGTGTGGATCGTGTAGGCCTAGCAGAAACAGTGCCTCCTGCCTCCTGGGCTACCCTGCAGCTGGGGAGCTCAGAATCAGAACAGAGACAGCACAGACCCAGCAGAGGGGGGCGTGACACCTCCCCGGACAGCCATGCAGGACACGCTGGGGCAGAGAAGGGTCCCTGGTCCCCTGCTGAGGTTCTGGTCATCCGTCCAGGGGAAGAAAGGCCTGCGAGGGAAAGGGCGGGGAAGCTGGCCCCATGGCTAGTTCTCGGAGCAAGCAGCAGGACCCTCCCACCTGGCTGCAACAGGCGGAAGGCCCTCAGACTGTGGCCCTGGTAAAATAAAAAAAAAAAGCATCTTCTGGAAGCGGCATGCACCCAGTCTCCAGGACCGGGTATGTCCCCTTCAGCCCCCGTGGGGGCGCTCAACATGGAACATGCCCGTGGGGGCAGGAGGCCCTGGCAGACATGCTCTTGGGACACCCCAGCAGGGGCCAGCCCACGTAGGGACCACTGCGGAGCTCTGGGGCCACACAGGGTGGAGAGATCTTATCCCTCAGCTTTCGCACGGGCCTGACAGATCTCAGCCCCGCCCTCTTCACATGCAGAAGAGAAGGGCTCATCCCGCACACTTGAGGTCCATCTGGTGGTTTGGGGGGCCCCGTGTATTATGAAGACATATTATTAGAAAGGGGACCCAGTGAGACACATTCCTGGAAAGGGAAGGACCCCTACGAGGCATGGCCACGCCACGGGATCGAACGACAAACAGGAATGAACTGCCGCTACTCACGGCGACAGGGACACAGCAAAAACACCCGGCACTTAGCACGAGGTAGGATGTTCTCAGGTGAGCACGGCCAGGTGCAGAAAACCACGCACGGGGTCATTGCTTTCATGTGAGACGCCCAGGGGAGGTCAGGCTGCGGAGTCGGACAGCAGACCGGTGGCTGCCAGGGGCTGGGGCAGGGGACGGGACAGGGAGCGGGAGTTTCTTTCTGGGTTTATGGGAAGGTTCAAAAGGTTTGGCAGAGCATCGCACGGTCTGGTGAATATACTAAAAACCCCTGAATCGTGCCCTTTAAATAAAGGATTTGTAGGCATGCGGCTTTTATCTCAATAAAGTGATGACAAATATTTTTTTAAAGATGTTATTATTTAAAATTTTTTAAAAATACAACTGCAAACCAACATCCATTCTGATGTTCTTAAAAATGAGCCGTGTAGAGGTTCCAACAGGATACAGGCTGTTTCACCCCATGCCCGAACTTGAACTTCAGAGACCCAGAGGTCACGACATGACATGTTCATCACCGGGAGACGGTTGCTTCTGTCTCTCCCAAGTACCCCGGCCGGCGTCATCGGGTGGAAGACGTCACCACCAAAGGAAAACCTGTGACCAAAATCTTCATCGTGTGGAATGGGAAGCTTCTAGGCAGACATTCAAACGCTGGAGAGGAGTCTGAAGATTTGTTTTCTAACGAGGGGAGGCCAGCCCACGTGCATTATTTTCTTGACTCGTTCCAGCGACCTCACGCGTGAGACTTGCCCCTTTGCCTCACAGGTGGATATGCTGAAGCACGGGGGTGTTTCGTCCCTGGTTCATGTCACTCGCCCAGTAAATGGGCAGGAGAAGGCTTTTCCGGGGACAGCGGAGTCCCAGGCTCGGCCCGTCAGTGCTGCAAACCGGGCAGCTCAGAGCCTGCTGGGTGTCCCCCTCTGAGACCTCACCAAAGCCGCTGTGACGGGCAGGTCAGAGCGTGTGTTTTCCTGCTCACTCTTCCTTCCTGGGGCACAGCTGGGAAGCCTTATTCATTGATATGTCTTTGTTTATATCATGAAGTCGAGGATACAACCGAACTTCTATCTGAAATGCATTTTCTAACACCCGCTCTCAGGGTGCAACCCTGGTCTCCAGTTCATGCAAAAATCAAAAAACTCCATTCACACCCCTAAATGCCTTTGTAGTTTTTCCGCAGAAAAATTTTTAACGTGTCGATATTTTTTTTTTTCTTTTCACAGAACAACGGTTCCCTGGTTTGGTGCCAGAATCACAAGCAATGTTCTAAGGTAGGCTCTTCATGACTGTGTTAATATTTAAAAAAAAAAAACTTTACATTTTGGAATAATTATAGAGTCACTGGAAGTTGCAAAATCAAAGTACAGAGAAATGCAGGGTGCTCCTGGCCCGGTCCGCAGCCACGGCTACACGGTATGCTTCTGTGGAACAAAATTGAAAGCAGGGCACCGGCGTTGCTACATTGTATCTGTACCTCTGTGTGTGCGTGTGGGTCACACTTGTAGGTTGCATGTTCATTAGTGTTAGGGAGTGTGGGTTGTCATCTGCAACTCCCACCTCATTGCTCTCTTTATTCTGTAATGTTTTGAATGAAAAACATTTAAGGAGAAAGCACCTTCTGGTTACACCAGAAGATGTAACACATTTTACTTAGACCCAAGTTATTTTGTACGTAGTTTCTCCGCGTGGAAGAATTGCTGGGTAACTACTTTGATTCTTCAAGTGCACCGTCTCTTTTCCGGCGGGGGTACTTCGTGTTGCTCAGGCGTGCTCTGCACGTGACACTACCCTCATGGACATTGTTGACAGCATACGTTTTGCAGCTCGCCCCTGAAACCTCACAATGTGAGGTTTGGCTCCACTCAAGAGGTAGGTCTTAATTACATTTTGTTGTACAAATAAATGAAGCTTCAACGTGCTAAAGACAGTGGAGCAGTTTTGCACCCACCCGCCATCGTGTTTGATTTGTGAACGTGACTTTTCGACCGAAAACCAAAGCATTTCTGTGTTTCATAGCCCAAGTTTTATCTGAGCAAGAGCAGAATTAGGAAGAACGTAATTATTCCGAGAGGTCTTTCGAACGCATTGCCCCCACGGAAATGATTCTAGGATAATATCCCTAAGCTTAAAACTTTATTATAAGAATGCACGCACACAATCACGCATGCATTCTGTCATTGGATGTACCCCGATGTTATTAAAAGTAGCCCAGAACTGTGGTGTGACTGTGGAACAGTCTGGTGACAAGACGCTTTGCCTCCTTGCTCTGACCAGAGCGAGGAAGCCCAGCTGGGTCCCGGGCGGAAGGGACATGTCTGCCTTCTGTCCCTTTCACCCCGTTTGTAGAACATCACACGCATTTGCTCTGAAAAGACGTTTCTGGTCCCTGTTATACGCGCACTCACTACGGTGGTCCCCTTTATCCACGGTCGCAGTGACCTCCAGCAAAACGTGGTCGGAAAACATCAAATAGAAGTTTCCAGAAATGCACGATTTATAAGTTTGACATTTCATGCTGTTCTGAGCATCCCGGGGGGATCCCCAGCTGTCCCACTCCCTCCACCCGGGACACGCATGGTCCCTTGTCCAGGGTCCCTGCCCTTTCGTCCCTTACTGGCCATTTAGGGGGTCAGCTTGGTGATTGGACAGAGAGAGACCGAATTTACGTCCCGTGGTCTACTGTGTCGTTACAGCCATTCCATTTTACTACTAGTTGTTGTTGCTAACCTCTTACTGTGGTGAATTATATATATCTATCCATGAAGCTGACTAAATTTCCTAAGTAGTGTGCTTCAGTTTTGTCCTCATTGGGTGTCATGTAGACAACGATTGGTCATCTCACTATCATGTCTCATTCAAGCACCCCCTTTCTCCTCACCCCATCAAAAAGTGGAATGATCCTTTTTTTATCTACTTGCCATTTGAGTGAAAGAGGTTCACTGGAACTTGGTCCAGTTCATTTGTTTAGTTTTCTTCCCTGCCTGGGTCTCTAGCTCTCTGCCCTGATGCCCTCAGCTCCTGGATGAACTGCGTCTAAAACACCCTAATTAAACACATCGCAGCTCTGGGGACTGCAGGCTGTTAAACCACATTTGCAACGGGCTGATCAGGGTGCACCCTGGAGACCAAGTTTTGCAGAAAAGAAACCCATTCCTTTGGCCTGAAAGCAACCGTGAATCCACAAGCTACAGCTAACTGCAACGGAAACCTGGGCTTAGGTTACAAGGGGCTGTATTTAGTCCAAATCCTTGTGAAGGATTCATGTGGGTGAATCAGAGTGTGGCTGCTTTGGATGCTATCGTCGCTGCAGACCTGTGCACAGAAGGATGATGAGTATTTCTTCTGAGCTTCCCGAAGCACGGGTGGGCTTTTCCTCCGGGTCTTTAGGATGCAGGGGTGAGCGGGCAGTGACGCTCGGTTCATTTCCTGGGTGAGGACATTTAGGCACACATGCAGTGGGTGGTGCCCCGGGGGTCGGCCAGCAAACGGGTAGAGGCATCCCTACATTGCGCTGCGTAGAAATCAACAACCTCAGAAAACTATTTTGGACAAGTATGGTGACGGAAGATGAAAAAACCCCCAAAAGAACCAGGACAAAAACAAACAAAACCACCCAGAAATGACGTCACTGATAGAGCTTTCTGCATGCATGCTAAAAGATAAGGTTTATGTAGTGTTTTTACACAAACTGCATACTTTCTGCCCATTTCTGGCTCCTCGCTGGGAAGCCGGGTCACCTGCAGCCTCCCTGCAGAACATGATCTCATTTCTCCCATGACTGGCCCTCCCCCGAGCACACTGCCCTCCTTTCTCCCCAGCCCAACCCCTGAGGCCGCTCTCCCAGCTCTTTTCCTGCTCTGCTGTGGTGCAAAGCAGACGGTGATGGGGAGGCTCTCTCGTCCCTGGAAATGCAGGCAAGTGGTGTCCCGAGCCAAGACGCTCGTCCCAGAATAAATAGGCCCTTCCACAGCTGTTTGTCCATCCGTTCCAGCCTGGGAACAGGCCTCTGTTTACACTCCCTGGCTCTTTCCTTGGCCCCAAAGGTATCGCCTGCCTGGTGCTGGCAGTGGTCTCCGAGTTAAATCCGGTGTGTGACCCACGCCCTTGTGTGTTTGCAGGAAAGTTGCATGTTTACTTTGTAAAAGCCCCATCCTTTGACGTGCTCCATGACCTCTGAACCTTGCACCTCATGGTGGCACCCTGGTGGCAGCCCCCCACCGTGTCTGGGGAGCATGCACACTCCTCTGCTCCTTTTGGGGGTGGTCACTGTCTCACTTGGCAGGTCTCCCATTTGGTTCGGAGGATACGTGTCACAGAGCCGCCACTGCCACCAAGCCGTCACTCAGTCTGGGTGCCCAGGGCCAGGGGCTTTGATCTGGGTAGCAGTCTGTGCCTGTGAGGCACATTCCCGGTCCTTTCCCAGGTTCCTCCTGAGCCAGCTGCAGGGGCAAGGAGGGCCGGGGCGGCGCCTGCACGCACATCTGGCCAGCGTCGCTGGACAGCTGCGAGATTTATGGGGTCAGGGCCGGGACGCTGCAACACCAATGGAATGGGACGGCTCACGACGGCTTTTGTGTCGGGGTAAATGCTTCCTGATTTATGCGGTCACAACGGCAAATCCACAGACAGACGCCAGAGAAAACCTGTCTTCAGGAGGGAAAACGAGATCTGGTGGAAATGGGCCGTGTGGCACGCCCCCTATTTCTCCCCGACTCCAACCAACAGCAGATGTTTTCTATATGTTAAGACACTGAAAGCCTATTGTAAAACTTACTGAGGCCGGCACGATTTTCCCTGACGTCACGCCGTCAACTTCGAGGACAAAGCTCATGCTGACTGAGCACGTTTCTCGTCCACCGCTCAGATGTGTGGCACGATTCTAAGCGCCCCTGATGACTTTACTCCTTGGTGCTTACCAAGACGTCTCTCTTCAGTGACCCCGAGCAGTTGAACTCGACTGTCTGTACGTGGTTGAAAGTCCAGTGGCCAGCAGGCTTGAGTGAGGACGTAGGGGTGCACCACGCTTGTCATGGAATGTTCGGAGGTGCAGCATCTGTCATATGAAGGGGTGCGGAGAGGCGGAGACAGGAGTTTGAAATAGACGGCACACAGAGCGTGTAAGGGAGGTAGTAAAATAAATCCCTGGTGTCGCAGCCCCATTTGTTAAGTGGGGAGGCAGGAAGGAGTGAGCGCTGAGACCTCCCAGCAGGGCCCCGTCTGGCAGGACAGCAGGGGGATGGATGAGTGAGTGATTGGAGCTATTAGGGGTTTGCCTCCCCCTCGAACCCCCTATCTGTCGGGGGCCCTGGAATGCAGCAGGCTCCGGGTTCTAATCCCAGCCGGGGGCGCAGGAGGCAGCCTGAACACCCCCGCAGATCTGCTGTTGCTCCACCGTCCGTCTCGGGGTAGCTGACCTCTGCCCGCACGCTGGGAACTTTTACCGGAGATATCCCGGGCTTGGGGGTGATCGCCAGTGTGCGGTGGCTGGAACGTTTCAGCCAGAAACCAGCCAAGCCAGGCTTCCCACACAGTCTCTATTTAAGGGAAAGCACAGATTCTTACTGAGGTTTTAACCCCACCTGTGACACATTAGAAGTGCAGTGTGTTTCTGATTTCCCACCTTCGTTTTCATGGGTGTGAAAGACTTCCCACCTGCTGCACGCTCCAGAGCACGGGCTTGTGGCGGGAGGGGGCCCCCACTTCCCCACGGGTCTCTGTTCTCGCCCTTCCCTGATCTTTCCCCGTCAGCCTGTCTTTGCGACGCTTCTGAAGGTCATGGTCGGAGAAGGCCTCCTCAAGTTTGGCTTTAGACCTGGAACGCGGTTTGCACGTGTGAAAAGCATGTCGTTCAGGACGCATTACATGCTGATGACGGTCTGACAGATGTCGGGAAGTTGTAACGTGTTCATCAGAAGACCGCGGAGCATGCGTGAGCGCCGAGTGCTGGGTGTGGCAGCTGGCCCAGGACACCGAGGTCCCCCCGAGGCTGAGGCCTGTGGGCTCTGCAGGAGGCAGATTGGGGTGTCAACAGCTTTGGGGGTGGAGCAGATTTTGGAGATATTGAACATGAGGGTGTACTGTGTGGCCCGACCGTACCCAAGGAAGGTCCCTGTCAAAAGATTCTCTCCTGGGGTGAAAATGTTCCCCTGAAATTTTCGCTTTTCTGGTTTCCTCATTTCACCTGTATCCTGCAGGCCATCCTTGGCTGACCTGGGGGCGAAGCCCAGTTGTGCCCAATCCAGCACCGGAGTTCCTCTGAGCAGCCTAACTGGGGTGTCCCAGACTCCCCTCGGGAACAATGCTTCCCTGTGTTGTTGGGAGAGCACCTCGGAAACACTGTGTCTCTGTGTGTTAGGAGAGCAATCCTTCCAGGAAAAACACACCGAGGTTTCCATTCCAACTCGACTTTCCCTGGGCGAGCAAGACACACTCTTGCTATGTAACTTTCCTGAGAAAAGGGATGTAGGTCATTCTTGTGAACTAAGATAATTTTCTTTCCTCGAGATTCCTGGCTTTTACCCATTTTACTCGGAAGAAACTCTCTCGCCCTATGCATAATTGCATGTGACTACCCTGGTATTTTTGGAGCTAGTTTGGGTCAGAGAACCGCCTTGTAAGATCTGATGCCTGGAGCATGATGCTCTTGGGGTGAGGTGAAGTGTGGGTGGGTGGGTGGGTGTGATGTCTAAACCAAGCATTTGTTGTAAGTGATTTTTCCTCCCTGAATTATTGCCACCGTGTGGATGGGCTCTGCCACTGAGGCTGTGTCTTCCGCCATCTTCTGCTTGGAAGAGAACACAGCTCTTTCTAAGGTGGACTTTCGTCAAATACAACCTTCATACGACCCTTTTCTTCAGACCCACGTCCTCCTTAGGATCTTGCGTTTTCACGGCGGGTGTCAGAGCTGCCGATGGCCCTGCCAGCTGTGAATTGACGACGCCCTGGCCACACAGCTGTGGCACGGTGACACTTACTTGCCTTGGACCCCAGCACTGAACTCCTTGGATCCCTGTGGCACCAACAGGCCCTTGAGAGAAACAATATTGATACATGCGTGATGGACACATAGTTTCCAGATGCCCGCCAATCTGCACCTGGATTACAAGACTCAACTATGTACTGTTACCAAGTGAACTTGGCCCCCAGGATGGAATCACGTGTTGCTGTAACATGGGTGATATTCTGAGAAAGTGTCACACACACCCAGACACTCAGGCATGTGCTGGGACGTCGCTCCATTGTGCCGTGCCGTGCCATGTTTTGGAGGAAACATGGAGAGACGTTCATTCTGGGCACAAAATGGGTGTTTTGGCTCTCCTGGAAACTGGTTGCATTACTTGCCCATGGATCCCTTGAAGGGTATCACCAAAAATAGCATTTCCCCCTTAGAACAGGCTGTTACAAAGGTCAAAGATAAAACAGCCTCTTCTCCACAAGGGACACTCGCTTTGCCCCCGACTCCCTGTACTGGGGCATTGTCCCAGTTTTTAAATTTTGTTTTCCCTTCATTTCATTTCCCTCACCCACGGGCACTTCGCTTTGTGGCTGTATCCTACGAATCTTTGTGAATTGCCCTGACTCCCTTTACGAGGGAGACAGGCCATACATCAACCCCGAGAGGCTGTTTAGCTCCCCAAAGCATTTCATGCACAATTTCATGGTCAGCCGAGATGCGGCCACGAGACCTCTGTGCTCACACCGGCCCTCGGCCCTCGTCCAGCTGCAGAGTGAAGGCCTCGGTGTCCCCGTGCACCGGCCAGGAGCCGCCGTCCGCACAATGCAGGGCTGGGCCGGCCTGCGAGAGGCCGTGGCTGACACCGGCGGCGGCAAGGGCGGGCAGAGCGGGGCACACGGGTCCGCACCGGAACGAGGTAAGTGGGACAAAGGTGAATAGCTTTTGTTCCTGCTCACCACTCGGAGCCAAAGGGGTTTGGCCCCGGCTTCACAGCTCTTAAGTCATAAATAGCAGGGGTCAGAGAATAGTCTGTAAAAGTAGACAATAAAGAAAGGAATTCTCTCATCGGGGCCTTTTCAGAGCCAGTGTGGGTGAGTTCATTTTCCATGTGCGACGGGGAAGGAATGAGGAAAGGCGACACTTTGTAAAGACCGCTCTCTCCTTCTGTCTCTCCCTCTGTCTCTCCCTCTGTCTCTCTCTCTGTCACTCTCTCTGTGTCTCTCTCATTATGATGATGGTTACCAGGAAATGCTCCTGTTGTTTCTGTGCAGAACCTTCTCCATCTGCCTTAGGGGTCCACACTGAAAATTTAAGCCTGGAGAAAGAGAGGTGTGTGAGCTGGGGGGTGTCAGTGTGGTCACCGCCCCGTCCGGTGACAGTGAGGCAACAGCCGTGACCTTGTCATTAGGCGGAGGGCTCCTTCACCTTTGCAGACAGCGGGAGGCCGAGGCAGACTTGGGGGGCGGCAGCTTGCTGGTGGGTGGGGGAGTGGCCTCCCGCTGCACCACCTTAGGAAACCCTGCGCTGTGAGGAACTGCAGGGGACCGAGTCTGGGTCAGACTCCACACGGGGAGCTGTGTATCAGAAGCGTGGACGCCGCTGCAGAGCTGGCAGCGGCCCCGTACCCCGCCAACGAGGACCCTTTCAGGGGTGCGGCCGCCTCTGCGGGCTCCTGTGCCGTGCCAGGGTGGGGGCCTCGCTGGCAGGAAATGGGGTGCTGCCCGGCCCGCCCCCTGGGCGGCGGGCCTCTGCAGGCTGGCTGACACAGGGCGGGCTTCGGCCAGCGTGCGGCCCCTGTTCTCACAGCCAGAGACTGAACTTGGGTGGTTGCTAATGAATGACTGTCCCGTTTCCCAAGAGAAACCGCACAAAGGCTGGGGGGCGAGGACGCCGGGGAGATTCAAGCCGAGGCGCCGGGGAGGGCGTGTTCAGTGAGTTCTTCTCAGCCGCCCCCCCCCACCCGGGGGCAGGCGAGCGTGGGTTTGGACGTCCCACTGTACTCCCGTTTCTCCTTTTTGTGCCAGCAAAGAATGCGTGCACTGCGGATAACCCTCCCCTCCTCCTCCCTCCTGCCCCAGAAAGATGCTTCCTCAGGCTGCATTCCGAGGCACTAAATGGGCCTTTAACCTGGCTTTATCTGCCTCAGTGAGCACGGTGTACAGAGTGCCGGCATTCACACGACGCCGTGCAGCCCTGCCTATTCTTCGGGGCCCTCGGGGCGCCGCGGTAATCCCTTCCGAGCATCTTCCATAAAGCCCCCGGGCTGTGTGGCCCGATCAGCTGTAAATCTGGGCCATCGTGCCAGTGCTGCGTGAAGCCGGGTGGGTGGGGATGCATTCGGTCCCGGCAAGCCCGTCGCCGGCCTTGTGAGACGCAGGCGGGACTTTGAAGACGCAGGGTGGATTCTCAGTGCCCAGGAGTGCCCCGGGCTCTGCTCCCCAACCTCCCCTTTTGCCCTCCGCGCCCCCGTGTCTGTCTCCCCGTTGTACTGTGTGCGTGTGTGTGTGTCTCGTATGGAGACAAAGGCACAATGAGGTGCCTTCGCACTTCCCTGTTCCCACTGGTAATGGAGAATATTAGGAGGAGGCGTGAACGCCGGAGGAATCTTAAATGACAGAGAGGGCTCGGCTTCTTGTCAATCGGGCCCCGACGGCCTGCCTCGGGGGTGGCCGTGTGACATTGTATCTACGGTGCATTGCCAGCAGCAGCAGAAAGGGAGCCTCACCACACCTAGAGCACGCCTTTGCAGCCTCTTGCTCCACCACCAAGCACTCACAGCAGACAGACCCTGGCATTTGCCCCCAGTTTTAGTTGCGAGGTGGGGGCAGATACTGAGGAGATCTACATTTCCCAGTTCGCTACGGTGTGTTTCTTTGGTCCAGAGTGTTTGGTCCGCCTGGCTGCTTCTTCCTGTCACAGGAGTGACATCCGGCGCGTCTTCAGCTGGCTGTGCAGGGTGGGAGTTCTATAGTGTCGTTGTCACTTTGATGTGACCGTCAGAGGGAGGTGAGCATAGCATCTACCTACGCCCCCACCTGCACCAGCACCGCTGGTCCGTGCTGGAATTTTAAGGGGACATTTTGGCCACTCCGAGCACCCCACGTACGGGCAGGGCTGGGAGAAGGACCACAGGCGGAGTTTGTGAGTTCTAAAATGTAGAGCTTCTCTCCCTGGGCATCCCAAGGCCCCGGCGATGGCTGGATTTCTCCTCTTTCCACGACTCCCCTGCCGAGAGCAGGCTCTGTCTTCTCTCTGGTACTTCTGCCCCTGCTGCTCGCGTGCCAGTTTGGGGCGGGAGGGTGGGTTGCCGGCGTGGCTGATGCCGTCAGCTCTCGGGCGTCACTGGCGCTCACCCCAGGGCACGCCAGGTGAAGCGGGCCGGGCGAGAGCTGACTTTCCCAGCTATCAAGCAGCCTGGAGACGGGCAGGAAATACAGGCGCGCAGGCCGCTTATCACGGGCGGTGTGCGTGTCCGACTTCTGGACAGGTGCCACCGCTTCATCCAGTGCCAAACCCGTGGGTCCAGTTTGCTCCTTGGACTTGGGAGAATGTCGAGCGTTCCCTCTTGAGGGGCTCCCTGGGGCCCGGAGCCCGGCAGCCTTTCACGCGTCCCTAAAGGCCTCGGGGCCTCGGCGGCCAGCTCTGGAGCAGTCCCAGGGAGGAAATAATTTGGTTCTTCAGATCTTGGCTGCTGTTGTCTGGACGAGTGCCGAGGATCAACCATGCTGCTTCAGGTGAAGCCAACACACACCCATTCCAGGTCCGCGGGGAAGGAAACAGAAGCATCTCTGCTTCACCCCATATTTCCACCGCTGTGCATTCCAAGGTCCTCCCTGGGTGTGTCTCCTTCCAACGTGTTCCTCTGGCAACAGCAGGGTCTGGGGCGCCAGGACCTCTCCCTCGGGCCCGAGGCACCCGGATGCTGGGGGCAGCCCACCTCCAAACACAGCCCCTGGAGCGGTCCGCTGTGGCGAGGGCCGCCGGTCCTCCCTTCCCGTGGCATTCGCTTCTTTGCATTTTTCTGCTGGAAGAACGCAGTTCAGTGTTTACGTGTGCCTGTCCCTGTGTGGCGTGAGCCAGCCAGAGTCCCACTGTCACGGAAGCGGGGAAAAGACGGGAGCTGACAACTTGCCAAGTTCATGCGGCGTTTGTCAACAGGACAGTGCCACCCGGCAGCCAGAGACCTGCGGCTCCGCGGCTGGTCCCTGGGGCAGAGGTGGCAAGGCCCACCTCACCACAGGCAGGATTTCCTCCTAGCGTGCGGCGTGGGTGGGGACGCCACCAGCCGTGTTGCCAACGGGCTGGGTCATGGGGTGCAGGTGCAAACCCTGCAGGCTGCTTCCAGCCTTCTCACAGCTACTCCTGTTTCCTCCACGCCGTCCCCGAGTCCTACTGCTGGCGAGCCCCGCAGGCAGGTGTCTGTGATAGTGCTATCGCATCCCATCTTCTGGGCCTCAAAGGGCCTCTTTCACGGCTCCGCTTACTCCCTGCACTGTGGGGGGGTCGGACGGAAGGCACCCCTTCTGATAACACCCCGCTCTCTGCTCTGTCTCCGCGGCGACCTTCCTACCGAGATAAACTTGGTTTCTCACCACTGCCCCCGCCGCTGGAGCCCTGTTCTGCTGATGTGATCCAAACGGCTTTATGCCATCAAAAAAAAAAAAAACCCCAAACCATTCCGAGCCCCCAGGCTCTTTGCAAAGGTCCGAATTCGGTGGATAACTTCCGTTCCTTTTCCTGAACATGGGGTGAGTGCCCACCCTGTGGTTCCTGGCCCCTGCTGTGTTTTGCCAGGGCTTGGGGGGGGAGCATTGATGAAGCAGGGGATGGGTTGGCCATTATTTTCTCCAAAGGGCCAGCTAACGAGGACTCGGAGCTTTGTGGGACATTCTGTCCCAATCTTTTTTGTTTGTTTGTTTAATTTTATTTTAATCATTGTTCAAGTACAGTTTTCTGTCCTTTACTCCCATCCCAGCCCACCCACTCATCCCTCCCCCCTCCCTCCCATTTCCATCCCCTCCCCCAGTTTTTGTCCATGTGTCCTTTGTATTTGTTCCTGTAAACCCTTCCCATTCTCCCCTGAAATTCCCTCCCCTCTCCCCTCTGGTCACTGTCAGCCTGTTCTCTATT